>JAJOOH010000363.1:0-16373 GCA_029582605.1 Solanum gracilifrons | reverse complement strand
TGAAAAAAGTCAAAACTTATTGGAAAAGTCACAACTCATCGAAAAAGGCACAACTCATCGAAAAATCACAACCCTTTGAAAAAAGTCACAACTTATCGAAAATGTCAAAACTCATCGAAAAAGGCACAATTTAAGTTTCGGATATTATAGTAATTTAACATTCAAGTTAGAAGTTCATGCTTTTAAGGTAATATAGATATAGATATAGATATGGACTAATACACAGAAAAATATAACAAGAAATTTTAGTGTATATAACTTAACCAATTGTTTATCAAATGTATACATTAAGGAGGTCTTTGTCATTTGAGATTACATAAATCTTTTCATTAATGTATTTAATAATTTTTTATATTTCTTTGGTAAGAAAATCTAAGTCAATTTACTCTATTGACATAATAAAAAAGTTTGAACCACTATATAAAGAATGAGTCATAAAAGAAAAATTCAACACATAAGAAGTAAAATCATATTATTTTCAGTTTCATCATGAATAGCTTTCATTTCCTTATGTTTGTTGTTGTTCTTCTCCTACTCAATACATCAGTAGATGTTACAGCAATTAGAATTGACAATGTTTCTATCAAATCGTTAAAGATCAAAGAAATTTCTCGATCCTTAGTAGAGTTAAAAACTTCCAAAAACTTAAAGGAATATCAGCGTGAAGTTCCTGAAGGACCAATTCTACTACACCACCATTTTACCCCTCCAACTTCCAAGTATGCCTCAAATAAATTTGGGTACGCTCATACCCAAAATGACAAAGAGTTGACTTTTTAGAGAAAAATGTCATAAGATGTAATAAATTCACAGGCATATGCATTTTAATAAAATTGAGGTTGTTTCATTACATTTATTATTATTATTATTATTGTTGTTGTTATTGTTGTTGTTGTTGTTGTTGTCATTATGATTGTTGTTGTTGTCATTATGATTGTTGTGGTTGTTGTTGTCATTATGATTGTTGTGGTTGTTGTTGTCATTATGATTGTTGTGGTTGTTGTTGTCATTATGATTGTTGTTGTTGTTGTTGTTGTTGTCGTTTTTGTTGTTGTTGTTGTTGTTGTTGTTTTTATTTTTGTTTTTGTTATACATGATGCGTGAAAATTGTCAAAAATATAAAAAAATATTATTTCTTATTTTCTTCATTATATTAAGATTTTTAATATATTTTCAATTGAAAATTTATATTATTTGATCCACTGTTGTTTATTAGAAGGTCTACAGGGAAGAATTTTTTTTTTCATCCATCATAAATTACTTGAAGATTTTATGTTTTGTGCAAGAAGATTGAAATTTATTTGTTGATTTAATCTATCAAATTATTCATAAGGATAAGAGGAAAGGTTCATCAAAATTGTTGAACATAAAAATGTTTATTATTACATATTAACTAATTACACATTCTCCATTTAATTTGTAACTCAACATAGTAATTATGTCAAGTAGCATATTAAGAGTAGTATTAGTAGAAACAACACGTGCTGGTAGGCATCATCGGTCGACTTGAATCCACCACATAATATCATGCAAATAATCAAAGAAACATGAAGCTAAGAGATATAATTAGGACCCAGACCCTTCAATCACCACTCTTTGTACAAGCAATATTACCTTGGAACTCATACGCTCTATCTCAAGTCACCCCACCTCCTTCTTTTGCAAACTCCACCCTCTTAGCCATTCCATTCTCATAACAAATCATAATTTAACCCTTCTACCACATAGAGATTTCTCAAATGCAAGATCGCTACTAATTATGTTAATTAGTCTACTACTCTCCCTCAAGTTCTAATGTCTACACCCTGATTTAACAACCACCCGAGACATGTTAAAAAACATAACAATCACCCAAACTTGGTTCATTACACCTTTCAGATAGTCCAGACCAGCAAGGATCCCTAAAACATCAATACATTAATTAATATGCAATCCTGGTCTACACGCGGACAACCCCAATATTTAAATACATCAAACCAACCTCCTAGGGATAAACGTGATAAATACAACACAATAAATAAACTTGGTTCACTCATGGAACCCATAAGTAACAATTATAGTACAGAAAAGTAAACTTGGTTGTCTCATAAAAATCACACATAAACGTTTAGTGTACCAGGTGTGGTATCCATGCCAACCATTAGTGTGTACTAGTGTCGTATCCGTGGCAACCATGGGATATCCTATATCAGGCATGATATTCGAGCCAACCAGAAATCACACATCACAACCACAATGAATACAAGTCACACTTGTACATCAAATAAACACATTCATTGCATGTAATTGGTAACAACATAACATTAAGATGATCAAACAATCATCACCTACTCAGAATGATTCCTTCCTAAATGATTTATGATCATAATCCGATTACCTACAATCACCTTTCCAAGTCAATACCCAACAATCATCATATTCTCAATATTAACTAAGAAAATCCATTAACACCCTAACCACAACTAACCACAAATTCAACAATATAGGCTCCACGCTTGTACGCCTTACCTCTAATCTCCCAACAACCTAATTAATTAAACGCCATCACTTAATAACTAATTAATTCCAGAAAGTTCCACAATACCCCTCACTTAACCGTCTCAAGGTTGACCACTACCTCACCTATGAGACCATGCCCACGGGGTGTGTTGTCAACCGTGGGTAGTAGTCTACAAGTTTCCATCTCAGGTTAGGTACCTACGACCCTACGACCCCATCCACTGGGAGGTGGACACTACCTTAGGCAGATTTCAAAGAGGCCTCACCCACGCTGCTCAACTATGGGGCGTGGCTCAATCCACGGGGGTGGATGGTCTCGTGGGTGGTACTATTTTGGGCAGTCCTAGGGTCCTCCTCAAGGACCCTTGGTTGGTTCTTGGGGAGTTGTACCCTGACGTTCTAACCCAAAACCCTTCAATTTTAAGTACGGGAAGTTATATATACGACTCTAACTTACATCAAGCTCTAGTTTAGCCTACTAGTTTATGTGGTGTTGCATTATCTCCCCCTTGAGAACATTTGTCCTTGAATGTCGATCTAGACTCCTTACGGAATTAAAGACTCAAGACTAGAAGCACATCATGCATGGAACATCAAAATAATGCACAATTCAAAGGAGGAAACATCAACTCTATCTCAACATAATCAATGCATCACAATGAAGTAGGAACTACATCTAACAACCCATTATGTAGGAAACTAAACATTTTTCATATTCATAGGAGGAACTACCTTCTCCAACTAAAAGCATTCTCAATACAATCCATGAAACCATTAGGCCAACTACTCAAGAAAAGCATATACATATAAGGCATGTTCATCAATTCATCTCATGAAGTCAAATAGACAACTCATACTAAATGCACTACAACATGAGGAATGTAAGTCATGAAAACTCATTTTCTTTCTAAACATGAATTTCTCAAGAACATGCACAACATAAGGAAATTATGGAAACACATAAATCACATATGACTCTAAAACATTATTCAAGCTAAGAGGAACTATTTGTCTCAAGCTAGAGTAGGAGAAAAAGAAAATGATGAGGATATCAGGACACTCCACAACCTTTCTATCTAAGCACACCATCTCCCCATTGGGAGGAACCCTACTAATTCCTTAAGTACCATTTCTTTCAACCAATCCCAACCGACATAACCAAAAACTCATAATAACCATACCAAATTCTAAAATCAATAGAGGTCTAACAAAAATGAATCCAAACCCTACCAAGGACAACATCAAAGTCTATCAATTAACATCGGGATCTAATAAAACCTTTACATCTATATGGAAACTATCAACATAATGGTGTCTTCATCCGGAGAGTCGTCTTGGTCCTTTCTAGACTGGAGTGCATAGAAGCAACCATTCTTTGGAGCATTGGGCTCCGGACCACAAATAGAAGCTCGTTTGGCCTCTCTCCCTTTAGCCATGAGTGTCGAGAAATCTCCAATCTTGTGACCACTCTTTCCCCACCCAAAGCACCAATCTGTGTCAGCTAGGAACTTACCCGCATGTTCCTTCCCAAATTCAGTACATGTAGATCTTTCAAAAGAAGAATTGCCTCCATTTCCTCCTTGAGGTTTAGGGTTAGACATCCTATTCTTGTTAACTCTTGGGGATGCATTTGAGGAACCTTGGTTGGAGAACCTGTGTTTGATCCTTGGTTGACCTTGTTCATCGGACCTAGCATTGGAGAAGTTCCCATCACCGGTCCTAGCTCTCTTCACCTCCCTATTCTTCTCCGTAATCTTTATTTCCTCAATTTATTGGGCATGCACCATAAAACGTGAGATATCCATATCATGATGGAGCATTTTCGAACGACATTCTTTTACTACCAAGCCGGACACACCCGTTAAAAACGTACTCATCTCATCCCTCAAATCTGCCACCATAGATGGAGCATACTTGGATAGTTGGGTAAATTTCAAGGCATATTTTTTAACACTCATACTACCTTGCCTAAGGTTATTGAACTCTTCTACCTTAGCTTCCCTCAACTATCGGGGAAAGAATCTATCAAGAAATGCTGATTTGAACATTTCCCATTCCACCGGCCCCGATCCTACGGGTCTTCCCTTTTTCCACAAATCATACCATACTTGTGCAACACTTCTCAGTTGGAAGAGGCCAACTCCGCTTTCTCTACCGAAGTCACCCCTATGATAGTAAGTATTTTATAAACCTCATCCACAAATTCTTGAGGGTCCTCTTCCACTTTGGACCCATGAAACTCGGGAGGCTTCATTCTAGCAAAATCCCTAACCCTAGAAGCAACCAAATTCACATGAGTCATAACATCTCTATTGGCCTAAGCCATCACCGCTTAAGCTTGAGTCGTCATAGCTAGGGCCAGCATTTGAAAAGCCGACCTAACCTCCACATCCAACATAGCTGAAGGATTAATCGGAGCTTGATAAACTTGAGAAGTTTGATTGAGGAGCTTCTTCATTCACATTGTCGCCCTCCATTCTTCTAGTGTTATCCTTTCATGTATTCATATCCTGAATACAAAAGGGAAGGATTAGGAGAGGGACTTAATAGAGCTAAACTCTATGGCACGACTTAAGAGTAATGAAAGAAGTGTAGCTTCCTAAACATCTTATAGCCTCTCATTCATAAATGTGGCGCTCTTCACATTATGAAAAAAACTCTACTAGACGTGGCTTATGAGACATCATCCTAGAATCATTCTAAACCTTGTGCTATGATTACCAAGTTTGTCACGACCCAGGGGTACACCCTAGATGTAACATGGCACATAGAACCCCGAAAGTCCCCATGTAAGCCACTTAGCATATCATAACATAAATCATTAGAAAAATACATAGTAAAACACATTTCAAGTCTTAAAAAGTTTTTCATAAAATCAAAGCGGGAGTAAAACACATTTCAAGTCTTAAAAAGTTTTTTATAAAAGCAAAACGGAAGTCTAGACTTGTCTCAATATAGCCATCTATTATAATACTTGAATCAAATAGGGACACAACCCATACAACTTAGTCCAAAAAGGAAATACGAGAATGAAACTACTAAGTAAAATCATCCGTCCTCAAATCATGAGGACTCACCAACAAGCTAGGAGGAATGATCAAATCCAAGCTTTATCCACAATGGGGACCATCTTGAGAACTGAACCCTACACTTGGAAAAAATGTAGGAAAATATGGATTAGTACAAAAATGCACTAAGTATGATAGCCATGCATAAAACCTTGAAAACATGCTAAAAGAGACATTTTAGTTGAATGCATGCACTTTGCTAAGTTAAATCATCATTTTGAAAATAGTTGAAAAACATAAGTCATAAGCATAAGAGACATCATAATAAGGCATAGGCTATAACATGGTTGACAATAATCATAACTAGTGAGCATAAGAGATAACATCATAAACATAGACACAATCAATGCAATCTAGCTTTTTGCATAACGTAAGAGAAACACTTCATGAGCCACCTCAAGGAAAGCTTATGCAATTTATGGATAAGACCCCATAATCCCACCCATGCTAAGCAAGTCACTTTAGGTCCTCATTCATGTTTACTATCTTTTGATGTCATTCTTAGCTTATTTCTCATAGACAAGGGAACATTCACTTCTATTCAATCATGTCAAGGAAAGTAACTTATAGCAACAATCCAAGTTAGAATACATCATTACAAGTGGCCCTCACATCAAACATACTTAACACATAGTCATAAGCATGTTTATTTCATAAATCATCACAACATAACAGTATTATACCATAACTACCCTCAAGGAATACTTGTGCAATGCATGAATGAGATCACATACTCTCACCCATACTAATTAAAGCTTCTTGAGTAGCCATAGTTCATACTAGACTTGACCTTGTGAAAATTAGCCTTAACCGACATAGACCATCTGCGGTGTTTACTACCTACACCGAAAATGGATGTCCTACTTGCCTGTAGAACCATTAATTTAGCTTAGGTGAATCCAATAGCTAAATAACCTACGAGGGCACATAGTTATGAGACAAGGAGATTGCTACTAGATACCCGGGCTCAACTCTCGTGAGGGCATCCATCTCAAGATATTGCTCCCAGAAACTCGGGCTCAACTCATGTGAGGGCTTCTATCTCATATCAATATCCACTCGGTGATAATCATAATTCCCATGGAATACTTTATTAATTCATAACTTGATTCATGTCTTATCAAAGGATGTCTTTGACAATCAATCCAAAAGAGTTCATTAGGATAGCTCTTAGATCATACGTGAGAATAACCTTTCACCGTCTATGTCTTCATTTAGATTCAATAGGTGGGAAAATCTTTCAACCTTAGAATCGTCATTATGTGAGAAAACATTTCACAACATGTTCATTATGTGTTCATAAGAATAGCCTTTCAATCATCACAACATCATTATAATCACTGTACTCTCAAAGTGTTCTTAAAACATATACATAAATCTCATAATCATGCATAATTCTCATACTTTACCCTTCAAGGATCAAAGATCATATTCAATCAATATTATACATCTAGAATTACTACATTATACATGGATAATTTCATGATTCAAATAACTCATTTACTACAAGCATAATCTCATAATATCCTTCTTTCATCAATTCACCCACACCACAAGGTCATAAATTGGGAATATGGGAATTTCATGGATTCTTGGGATATTTCATCATAAAACCATAATAAATCATCAATTCAATCGTAATATAAAGTAATTAAACCAATAGAACCATTTTTTTGAAAGGAATCCATGACTTGGAGTCAAACCCTAGCTTTTGGGGAAAATTCCTATCTTTGAAATTGAGTTTTGAAGGGACTCCATGGATGAAGGACTACCATACCTTAGCTATGAATCTCCAAATAAATTGAGTATAAAAGCTTGCTCCTTCAAACCCTAGCTCCAACTTCCTTCTTCTTCTTCTTCCTTTAAGTTCTAGAGAGAGAATTTTGGGGAAAGTTGGTTTTGATTTGAGATTTTGGAATTATGAGAGAGATGACTTAATTTATAGGTCTTAAATCATTATATAGTTAGACTAATTTAGTATAAAATGACGTCACTTAATAACTAATTAATTCCGGAAAGTTCCACAATACCCCTCACTTAACCGTCTCAAGGTTGACCACTGCCTCACACATGAGACCATGCCCACGGGTCGTGGGTGGACCCATGGGGCGTGCTGTCAACCGTGGGTGGTGGTCTACAAGTTTCCATCTCAGGCTAGGGATCTACTACCCCATCCATGAGTCGTGGACCTATCCACGAGGTGTGGGTCCTGCCCGTGGACACTGCCTTAGGAAGAATTAAAGGAGTCCTCACCCACACTGCCCACCTACAGGGCATGGATGGCCTCGTGGGTGGCACTATTTTGGGAAGTCCTAAGGTCCTCCTCAAGGACCCTTGGTTGGTTCTTGGGGAGTTGTATCTTGACGTTCTAACCCAAAACCCTTTAATTTTAGTTACGGGAAGTTATATCTACGACTCTAACCCTCACTTCAAGCTCTAGTTTAGCCTACTAGTTTCCGGGGTGTTACAGTGGAGGAGTAGATCTCCTATAGGTTGGTTTGAAGTTGGTGATATTTATTTGCTAGGTCCCAAGTTGGTAGATGAGGCTATGGAGAAGGTTCAACTTATTAGAGAAAGGTTGAGAATGGCTCAAAGTCAACACAAATTCCTATGACAATGTTAGAAGGAGAGATCTTGAGTTCAATGTAGATGATTGGGTTTACTTGAAAATTTAACCTATGAAGGGTGTCATGAGGTTTGGTAAGAAAGACAAGCTTAGTCCCCGTAATGTTGGCCCATATCAAGTATTGAGGCTTATTGGTAAAGTTTCATATGAACTTTATTTGCCTAATGACTTAGCATCGGTACATCTGGTTTTCCATATCTCGTTGAAGAACTGTGTTGGTGATCTGACAACCATTGTGCCATTGGAGAGTCTTAATATAAATGAGAGTCTTAATATAAATGAGAGTCTTTCTTATAAGGAGGTACCTATTGAGATATTAGACCGCCAAGTTAATAAGTTGAGAAATAAGAAAGTTACATCCGTAAAGATCTTGGGGAGGAATCAATGGGTTGAGGGTTCTACATGGGAGGCTGAGGCCGATATGATGTTCCATTAGCCCCATCTAGTTCCCTCCGACCCTACTCTAACTTGAGGTATTTAGTTCCTCATGGTCCATCCTCATGTCTTACTCATTCTCATTTTTTCTCATGCATGCATACTCATGAAAAACTTGCTTTTGTGATTTTGATTTAGCTTCATTGATTGCTTTATGATTATGCGAATTGAGTATGAATTGCATGTACACCTTATGAAATGATGTTTTGAAGATGTTTAAGTTGGGATTTGATGTTCCTCCCTGATATTGTTCATTTTGATGAAGTTGCATTCATGTTGGGAAGTTAGATATCTTACCCTACCTTTCTTATGTTGCCCTGAATCTCATTCGAGGACCAATGTTCCCAAAGAGGATATATTGTAACACCTCAAATTTTTGAAAAGGAAGAATATAAGTTTTTGTGTTGTTGGTTATGTCTGCAGATCCTATCTACGGACCATAAAAGCTTTTATGGGCCATAGATGGCATCTGTAGAAGGGGGAAATAATCTTTCTAAGAACAAGTCTCAGTACCGTTTGTAAGGTTCACCAGGATGACCCATCATTCTTTGTACGAGTCCTACAATTATTTTTAAAGGACTTTTGGGTCTTTTCCTAATTGTTTTAATCCAATACTATGTCGTTTTGTCTTCTACCCTAATCCCTATATAGGGTTTTTAGGACTTAAAACTACCCATTTCAACCCTATTCTCCTATTTCTCTAAATCTAACCAAGTTCATCCTGCCCAAATTATCTCAACCTAAGGAAGAAAAATAAGAGATAGGGTTCCACATAAATCTTCAATTCCCTATCTTTCTTGGACTTGGAATAGCAAGGTATCTGGGTATTCACCCATTGAATCTATTCTTCCATAGGGTCCCCAAGGTTTACAATTTGTCAATTCAATTTTTAATTGATTCGTTAGGGTTTTAATTCAATATTTGTGGGTTTCATACAATTATGATTGATTATTATTGATAAAGTCTTCTAATGCATGATTTAATGTTAATCCATGATATTTAATTGAAATTACAATGACCAATACCTAAATCATGTTTTTCAACTATGAACCTATGATGAACCATGAATTTTGAAGATATGTATGTTTTTATTAAATGATTATAAATGATATAGGGATGCTTTGAAAGGAAAGTATCAATGCTACTTTGAAAGGATTTCTCACTTACTATGATGATCATGATTGTGAAAGGTATTTTTCACAAATAAATTCACATTGGTGAAAAGTTTTTTCTCATCCATGCTGAATTATGTTTAAGGAGATATTCTATGTTTTGATTTTAAAAGTGTGGATTGGTATTGATCATTGTCTTTCCTCTATTCTATTGATATTTGACTTTTATGTATTTCGTTGGGATTTAGACTTATCACCGAGAGAGTTTTGAGGTGGAGGCTTAAATAGGATAGTCTTTGGTAGCAACCTTTTGTCCCAAACTAGGTGCCTCCATAGAATTATCCTAAATGACCTAGCTAGTGGATCCACTCTAGAAAATGATGATATATACATATATTCTACCTTGGCAAGTAGATTACCCTTCTTTCGGTATGCGGATATACCGAATTCAATGATATAGCCCTCATGGTCTTATTGTCGGTCAAAGCTAATATACCACAAATTGACTATGTATCTTCAAAGTTTTCTTATGTCACTTATGTTAATGTATTTGATCACATTTCATGGTTCACATGTCATTTCTTCTTTATATCTTTAAATGTTCAATGACTGATTATGCCTACATATTTTAAGCCATTCATGATATCATGTTTATGCTTATTTATATTTCCCCATATTTAGTACATTCCATGTACTAATGCATAACTGTGTCTAAATTATTTCACTTATGTAGGGTACGACGCTCCTACCTACCATATTTGTGGCTAGTTGGTTTCATTGACTTCAAGGATTGGTGAGTCCTCCTTATCTGATGACCGAGATACCTCTATTGCTTTATGTCATTTCTATTTTTAAACTTTGAATGTGATGTATGGATTACGTCCCAACCACTTTCTTTATGATATATTAGTTGGCTATTGATATTTATGTTAGACTTCTGCTTTTGTCAAAATCTTTCATGATATAAGACTATCTTTTATGAAATATTTATTTCTATTATCTTTTATGATGTATGCTAAGTGGCTTGTGTAGGTCTTCTCAGGGTTACACGACATATCACATTTAGGGTGTACTTTGGGTCGTGACAAACTTGGTATTCAGAACGCAAGGTTTAGAAAGGTCCTAGGATGTTTTGTAAGCCATGTTGAGTAGAGTCTTGTTCATGAGTGTCAAGCGCGCCACATTTATGAATGAGAGGATATCAAATTTTTAAGAAATTCCACTTCTGTTATTACTCTAAAGTTGTGTGATAGAGTGTATGCCACGCCCTGAGCCTACACCCTGGACGTGACCGACACTCGAGAACCATTGTCGGCCCCAAGAGACCCCTTGGCCGGACTCAATCACAGCGGAAGACTTACTCAACAACAAATGAACTCAAAACAAAATTTTACTCAATGTCTTTAAAAGAAATAACTCATAATGTATTACAACATTCACTGGCCAAAAAAAGGCAACTCAAGTCTTAAACATTAACAATAGAAATGAAAAAACTCCTCAACTACTATTGTTTATCTATGAAGCCTCTAAATAACAAAGATGGAAGTCAGTACAAGACCCACGACATCCTAACAAAGCTGAAAAGTAAATGGAATCGTCCGGAAGCAAGGAGGTTCACCAAAGCTAACTCGAACTGTAAGTGGTATCAACGAAGCACATGTTGATGACCCTGCCTACTTGTATCTGCATCAAGAAAGATACAGGACAAATGGCGTCAGTACACGGAATGTACGAGCATGTAAGGGGAAACTGAACATAACCTGCAAGCTTGAATTGATTAAAGTAAACCATACTAACCTCATCTCAACTCAACTCAACTCAAGGATACTCAAAGACACTCCAAGATACTCAAACTCATAAGTACTCAACTCAGTTCAATATAGCAACAATAAAGATACATTATAAAGAAAGCTTTTAAAACAGTAGATAATAACTCAGATGTATTTAAAAATACAATAATAAACTCTTTTACTCTTATTTGAGAGATTCTCTAATCGACAACCATCACTATGAGCTATGTGATGATACAATGTCTCACCCACGCTGTTAGAATTGTCATATACCTTGCCGGAGTATAAGACATCCTCAACTAAGTGGATCCACTAAGCTATGCTTCAAAAGCAATAAGGAATCATCTAAAAAGTATGACCCTTTCTACCAACTTAGGCTACATGGTTTATGAGGACTTTGAGTTGTTTGAACTCATCCCCATATTGGTGTTCAATACTACTGCCAATAATATAACTCAGCTCATATATTTAAAAACATTTCGTCTGCCTCAAACTTTGAGAGTATTACTTAAAAGGTTCTCTTAAAAGAGATTATACTCAAAACTCCTCATAAACTCATTGGGAAAATTGATGTTTCCTCTCATTTTAAATGTAAAAACATTTACTCTTGGGAATACTTAGTTCCCATATATTTATTTTGAAAACTGAAACTCAACTCTCCCATACTGATACTCAAGTTTTCAAGTCTTAAAACAAGTTGTAAAAGTTTGTAAAAGACTTCTCAAAATAACTCAAAAGACTCTCTCAAACTTGACTCTTTATCTTTTCTTGAATTTGAATTATGAATTCAAGAGCTACGATTCATGATGAGAAGGACCTCGTGATGATTAAATGTAGTTTAGATAGCTAGGATTAAGAAAGCAATGAAAGCTCGACACAAAGGAATAAGTATGGATTGAAGAATAGAAGAAGAAGTGGGTTGACGCTACTGGAGAATCCTTGGCGCGCCGTGCCAGCCCTCCACTTAGTGGGGCTGATTTGTGCGCACTACAGGTGCAGGGCTCCAGCCCTCCTAGCGCATCTGGGGGACCTGCCCAGGCCTTCCCTCGAACGATCCGATGAATTTTTTTTCTCGCTTTCTGACTCTTATTCTCCTAGAATCAATTATTTTCCTCAAATTTTTCTTAGATTCAATCACCCAATACAAGTACACGAAAATCTACTCATTTTTCCTCAAGAACAATGCTCAAAAATTTAAATCCTCACTTCAAGAATTTATCAACTCCATAAACAAAGCATGATGAACGAAACCTCAAGTATACCCAGCAAGAATTCAAATCATTCAACCTCAAGAATGAAATTACGGATGGAATTCACATGATTGGTGTGTGGGTAAACGAACTCAACACTATGAAAACTTACATATCTTAATTTGGCGAAACAAATCATCGATTCGCAAGAAATCTTGGCGAACGCTTGAACTTCTCCTTGTTTCCTCCTCTTGAACTCCTCTCAAAATCTTAAGTGTGATTTTGAATTATGAAAACTGATCTAAGTCAGTTAGACCCCTAAAATATTTCCAAAAATTTTTAGAGCTAATGGGGTAAGGAAAAGACCAAATTACCCCTTTAATTTGGGTAAATTTATTAACTGGAAAGATTGACTTCAAACGGGCATATCTTCCTCATCCGAACTAGAAATTTAGAAACTCGGTGGCGTTGGAAAGAGGGTTTAAGAACCTTTCATTTGATTTCTTATGGGCCACCTAACTCATCATGTACCGAAAGTTATGGTTGTTTGAGGTTGACCCAAAACTCACAACTTAAGCTTAACTTGAACAAATTTCAAATTAGCTCTTTCCAAATTAGTTCTTTCTAAATCTAACTCTTTCTAAGGCGGGATGTTACAGTGTAACTCTATATGTCTCTCTCCTAATCTGTATCCAATGTTTTTCAGGATATGGATCCTGTAAGAGCATACATGAGAAGGAATACAAATGAGAATGTCGAACAAGAAGGTCCTCAAGAGGCTCCACAACTTCCGGCCAACTCTTTGGCCGAACAAGTGACTAATGCAAAGTATAATTACATTTCAATATCCATTAAAAATTGTATTTGTACTTATTAAGACCTTAAATAGTAATTGATTCTAATATTGTAATAGTAAATGAAGGTCAGCAACTAGTTTATACAAAATTTGTTATGTTGGCCCAATATTTATTTGCTTCTTGATTTTTAATCATAATTCTTTAATCGGAGAAGGGTCTAAAATGCCCCTCAAGTATTTGAATTGGTACAAAATTACCCTCCATCAACCTATCGGCCCTAAAATACCCATGACGTCCACCTTTCGGCTCAAAAATACCCTCGGTCTTAATCATTTGACTCATATTTGCCCTTATATTTAATAGCTCCCTTAAAGTAAAATTATTAAATATTTATTTCTTATATTTTTAAATGTGATTGGTCCAAATTTAAACCCTTCTCAAATAAATAATAAAAATGATATTTTTAAAAATTCTATTTTTCTATAAAAACAACTTATGATTTATATTTTGACCTGATACACTTGAAAATTATATTGAAAAAATAATTAACTAAATTATATCTTCCTATTGGCCTATTTTACATTGACCCCAATTTATTATAATGTAACCCAAGTCATAAATGGGGATCCAACTAAAATCCAACATTACCTCGACTAATAGTCCATCTAAAAAAATTATTATTTTCATTAATATAAAATTTTCTCTCAATTATCCAAATGACTTGTTCATTTTCTCTTATATTCCTTTTTGTAATCTCTTATTCTTAATTAGGATATTCGGGACTCAAACTTCAAATGAACTCATATATTTATATTCTTTTAATTAGTATTACCATCATGATGGGATGAAGGCAGGGATAAGATAAATGATTATTTTAATTCTTTTATTTTTAGTTTTGGGTACACACAAAAGAAAAATGTAATATATGTGCATATTTGCTTAGTTAAGTCATCTTTTATTGAACTAATTATTTATATGTGAATGCATCGTTATTTCATCCTTTTATTCCCTCTTGTTTGTCATAAATTTTAAAAAAATGGTGGACAAGATCCAAATAGAAAAAAAATGGAAGAGATAGGAAGTGAAGGGCCGGGGAGGGAGGAGTGTCGAGCAAAGATGCCTAACCTTTTTATAATTTTAAATTTACTAAGAAATTCAAAATCAAGTCAATCATGTGAGCTTATATATTAAGTAATTTTAAATTATTTTAACGAAAAAGGGCCTAAAATGCCCCTAAACTATGAGATTTGGTACAATATTACCCTCCATCCACCTAATGAGTATGATCCGTTAGACATAAGGATATTTTTGAGCCGAAAGGTGGACGTCAAGGGTATTTTAGGGCCGATAGGTAGATGGAGGGTAATTTTGTACCAATTCAAATACTTGAGGGGCATTTTAGGCCCTTCAGTTTCGTGCATGTATAGATATATGGACTAATATACAAAAAATATAACAAGAAATTTTAGTGTATATAACTTAATCAATTGTTTATCAAATGTATACATTAACGAGGTCTTTGTGATTTGAGATTACATAAATCTTTTCATTAATGTATTTAATAATAATTTATATTTCTTTGGTAAGAAATCTAAGTCAATTTACTCTACTGACATAATAAAAAAGTTTGAACAACTATATAAAGAATGAGTCATAACAGAAAAAATCAACACATAAGAAGTAAAATCATATTATTTTCAGTTTCATCATGAATGACTTTCATTTCCTTATGTTTGTTGTTGTTATTCTCCTACTCAATACATCAGTAGATGTTACAACAATTGGAATTGGGAATGTTTCTATCAAATCGTTAAAAATCAAAGGAATTTCTTGATCTTTAGTAGAGTTAAAAACTTCTAAAAACTTGAAGGAATATCAGCGTGAAGTTCCTGAAGGACCAATTCTACTACACCACCATTTTACCCTCCAACTTTCAAGTATGCCTCAAATAAATTTGGGTGCGCTCATACCCAAAACGACAAAGAGTTACCTTTTGAGAGAAAAATGACATAAGATGCAATAAATTCACATGCATATGCATTTTAATAAAATTGAGTTGTTGTTGTTGTTGTTGTTGTTGTTGTTGTTGTTGTTTGTTGTTGTTGTTGTTGTTGTTGTTGTTGTCATTCTCGTTGTTGTTGTCATTCTCATTGTTGTTTTCGTTGTTGTTGTTGTACATGATGCGTGAAAATTGTCAAAAATATTTTTTAAAAAAATTCTTATTTGCTTCATTATATTAATATTTTTATTATATTTTCAATTGAAAATTTATATTATTTGATCCACTGTTGTTTATTAAAAAGTCTGCTGGGAAGAAAAATTACCCATCATAAATTACTTGAAGATTTTATGTTTTGTGCAATAAGATTAAAAAAAATTGTTGATTTAATCTATGAAATTACTCATAAGGATAATTGCAAAAGTTCATCAAAATTGTTGAACATAAAAATGTTTATTATTACATATTAATTAATTACACATTCTTTATTTAATTTGTAACTCAACATAGTAATTATGTCAAGTAACATAGTAAGAGTAGTATTAGTAGAAACAACACGTACTGGTAGGCATCATCGATCGAGTCGAATCCACCACATAATATCATACCAATAATCAAAGAAACATGAAGCTTAGATATATAATTAGGACCCCGGCCCATCAATCACCACTCTTTCTACAAGCAATATTACATTGGGACTCATACGCTCTATCTCAAGTCACCCCACCTCCTTCTCTTGCCAACTCCACCCTCTTAGCCATTCCATTCTCATAACAAATCATAATTTAACCCTTTTACGACATAGAGATTTTTCAAATACAAGATCGCTACTAATTATGTTAACTAGTCTACTACTC
>JAJOOH010000362.1:0-65622 GCA_029582605.1 Solanum gracilifrons | reverse complement strand
GTTTGATCTATGGTTATTGAAAACCTAGGATTAAATAGTTCATGTCCATAATTCGGCATGAACCATATTTTAAGAAGTTTTTTACAAATGTTTAAACTCTGTTTTAAAACTTAAGCTTTGAAGTTGAGTAAAGAGTAAGAGTAAAGTTCATTTTCTTTAAAATGATATATGGGAACTAAGTATTCCCAAGATTAAATGCTTTCACATTTAAGATGAGAGGAAACTGAGATTTCCAAAATAGTTTTGAGCAAGAAAGGAAACATCGATTCCAAGAGAGCTTTAAACCTAAGTTTTGTGTAATTATCTCAAACCAAAGAAAGAAGTTCTTTTAAAACCATATGAGCTAAGTATATTTTTGGGAGTAGTATTCAACACCCATATGGGGATGGGAATTTATATTAACTCAAGTCTTCATAAACCATGTAGCCGTCATGGATATTAATGGGTCAAACTTTTTAGATGATTCCATAAGTTAAGCTAGTAGATCCACTAAGTTAATGGTTCTATATGATGGCAAAGTATAGGACAGTTCTGGCAGCGTGGGCAAGACTTTGTATCACCACTTAGAGTTCATTCAAGTCAATCCAAAGTTTTGGGTCAACTTCAAACGACCATAACTCCTAGTACATGATGAGTTAGGTGAGCTACAAGATATAAAATTAAAGCCCTTCAGGTTCTCTTTCCAATGCCACCAATTTTGCTAATTCTGAGCTCTGAGTAAAAGGTTATGATTAATTTACTAATGACGCACAAACTTGGAAGCAGCTCCGCGATGGCTCCGCGTTACGGAGCCAATACGGACCTCACTGCATGGTGAAGCATCATTCCGACTCCTAGCTCGTTTTAATTATTGCTTTAAGGGTATTTTATTCCTAAAAACCCTTAGGATGTCATCTAAATTGCCCTAAACGAGTAGAATATTAGTTTTCTTAAATCAAACCCTCTCTCATCCATTCCAAAATTTTACGCTCAAGAAATTCAAGAAACGCTAAGGCTAGGGTTCATCATTCAAGATTTTTCCTTCAAGTGCTGCAAGAAGATACTTCTTTCAGGTATGTAAGCTTCCATAGTGTTGGGTTTGTTCACCCACATGCCAATCATATAAATTTCAGCGTTAAGTTCATTCTAGAAAGTTGAAAATCTAATGTTATTGATATGTCTTCTTGAATTTGCTTTCATTCTTGAATTGGGTTCAGATTTAGGAGTTCTTGAGATTATTGTTTCGATTTATAGAGTAGTTTTGAGTTACATTCTTGTGTACATGTGATGGTTATCTGAATCTAAAGAAAAGTTGAGAAAACTAATTGAATTTAGGCGATTTGGGGTTAGAAAATGAAGAAGAGAAAAGTCGGGAAAATCTGGCACTTGGCTCCACGTCGCGGACCTGCCTCCCCATTTCATATAGTTGTCTTCGCGTCGCGGAGAGGTCATGGACCTCTCTGCCTCAAAATTTATTTCGCGACCAATTATTTTAATGTGTGTTGGAGTCGCAGACTAGTTTCCAAGCAGTTAATTTTTTACATTTTCTCATGTTTAGCTATCTAAAATCAATCCTAAACATCATGAGATCTTTCCTATCACAAATCACAACCTTGAATCCATAATTCAAGTTCAAGGTAGAGTTAAGAGTTATATTTTGAGAATTCTTTCGAACATTTTAAGAAAGTCCTTTAAGTTGTTTTAGGGAGTATTCTACAATTTCTAATAACTTGTTTCAAGAATCAAGCAAGTGAGTACGAGTGACGAGAATGTATTCATGAGTCTACTTTATCATTACAAGATCTTTCATACCATGAAGCATATCTCTTGAATTCATAATTCACATTCAATAGAGATTTAAGAGTAGAGTTTAAGAAAGCCTTGAGTTTAATTGTGAATCCTGGAGATCAACTATTGATTTGAACTATGTTTAGAGGAAGTAAGTAAGAGAATGAGAAGAGTCGTATACGCGAGTTCGATATTGATATTTTTACCCTTGAGTCGATTCGTTCATGACCATAACTTCCGCATGAACTCCATCAGTTTAGTATCTTTGAAAGGAGTAGTATCTTCAAGTTCTAAGTCCTGAGTATCAAGTTCCTAACCCTTCCGAGATTATAATCCTAATCATGGGACTATTACCTATTACCCATGAAGTCCATGAGTTGAGTTGTTCATGCCTATAATTTCGCATGAACATTATAAGTCAAACAATCTTTAGATGAGAAGTACCACTGAGTCCTTGAATTGAGTAGTTCATGCTGAGAATTGTGCATGAACCCTCTGAGTTGAGCATTCTGGAAATGAGTACTATCATTGATGTTCTTGAGTTACAAGTATTGAGTTCGATCTATGGTTATGGTAAACCTTGCATTAAGTCATTCATATCCATAATTCAGCATGAACCATATTTTAAGAAGTCTTTTACAAATGTTTAAACATTGTTTTAAGACTTAAGATTTGAAGTTGAGTAAAGAGTAGGAGTAAAATTCATTTTCTTTAAAATGATATATGCGAACTAAGTATTCCCAAGAGTAAATGCTTTCACATTTAAGATGAGAGGAAACTGAGATTTCCAAAAGAGTTTTGAGCATGAAAGGGAACATCGATTCCAAGAAAGCTTTTAAAATATGTTTTGAGTAATTATCTCAAACCAAAGAAAGAAGTTTTAAATATATATGAGCTAAGTATATTATTCGGAGTAGTATTGAGAAGCGATATGGGATGCGATTTCATATTAACTTAAGTCTCCATAAACCATGTAGTCATCATAGGTATTAATGGGTCATACTTTTTAGATGATCATATAAGTTAAGCTAGTGGATCCACTAAGTTAAGCGTTCTATATGACGACAAAGTATAAGACATTTCTGGCAGCGTGGGCAAGACGGTGTATCACCACTTAGGCTCATAGTGGTGATTGTCGGTTAGAAAAACTCCCACATAACCTATATTACTTTATTATATAACTAACGTTGAGTTTGTTATTGCATTTTCTATAACGAACTAAGTTGTTTTTACTGTTTTATAAAGCTTTCCATGTATTGCATGTGTATTATTGCTTTATATGGAGTTGAGTATCTTATCTATGAGTCGAGTATCTTATCTTTGAGTACCTCTGAGTTGAGTAAGTTTAAGTAGTTTTTAGTATCATTGAGTATTCCTTGAGTTGAGTAAGTTTGAGAAGAGCTAAATACGTTTCCTATTTTATCAAGTTTCAAGCTTATGTTTATGTTTTAGAATTCCCGTTACATGCTCAAACATTCCATGTACTGAGCCATTTGGCCTGCATCATTTCATGATGTACACACAGGTATTCGAGATCATCAACAGGAGATTCGTTGAGACATCCGGGAGTTAGAGTTAGCTATGGTGAGCCTCCTTGTTTCTGCAGGATTTCATTTACTTTTCGGCTTAGTCAGGATGTCGTGGGTCTTGTCCCGACTTCCATCTTTATCAGTTAGAGGCTTTATATATAGTCAGTATAGTTGAGAAGTTTGTATTATTGCTTTATTTTATTAAATGTTTTAAATAATTAAGTTGCCTATTTTATGGCGAGTTGAATATATTATTTTTATTCTAAGTTGTTCATTTTAGTTAAAGTTTTGAAAAGTTGGGTTTATTGAATTTTATTCAGCTTTAAGCTTTTGCATGCTTAAGTTAATCTTTCGTTTGTAGTCAGCCAGGATAAGGGTTCGCTTGGGGACTAGCAATGGTTCTTGAGTGCCACCCACGTCCAGGGAGTAGATTCGGGTCGTGACAAATACGCTGAACATGCAGGTACAAACTGAAGGAGCATGATACTAAGACTGAATTTGTGCAAGAATAACTAAAAATTTGACTAGGAACTATTACTTTGTCAATCCCCAAGCCTACACCCTGGGCTGGACTAGCACTCGAGAACCATTGATGACCCCCAGCGAACCCTTGGCATGACTTACCTGCTCAGTGGAAGACTTAAACACAAGAATATAATTTCCAATGATGAACTCATGATATAACATAGAATGCCTTAGAAGAAACATTCAACTAGCCAAGATGGCAACTCAAGTCTAAGATCATAAGTTAATAACAAAATATTGACAAAAGAATTAACTAACTGTCTCCCTGTGAGGCCTCTAAAACTGAGATGGATGTCGGGACAAGAACCACACCATCCTAATTAACGAAACATACTGAAATCAATACAAATGATCCTCCAGAAGCAAGGAGGCTCACCAACAACTCTGGAGCTCAACTAGAATCAACGATGCGCTGGATACTGATCCTGTTTACGTATATCTGCATCATAAAAATATGCATGCCAAATGGCATCAGTTCATTTAATGTATGAGCATGCGAAGGGAATACTAGACAAGACATAAGCTTGAAAGGAGCTGAAAGAACAAACCTGGTCTCAACTCAACTCAACTAAATTTAACTCATTTCAATATAAAGCAGTATAAATAAGTGCAATTTAATGAAAAAAATTTAAAACATGGATAGCAAATCTGTGTATTTAGAAATACAATAATAACTCTATATGTATGCAAGGATACAATGTAAACTCTGAATGTATATAAAAATACAATTAACTCTGTGTACGTAAGAATACAAAATACGTCTATGGGAATTTCTCTAACCGACAACCATCACTTATAAGTTATTTTGATGATACGGTGTTTAGCCTCACACTGCAAGGGCCGTCTTATACCTTGCCAAGGGTATAGAATCTGACTACTAAGTGGATCCCCTAGTCTATGCTAAAAAGCACTAAGCAATCATCTAAAAACCATGACCCTTTTCTACCTATGGTGGCTACATTGATTATGTGGGCTGGGAGTTGTCTGAACTCTCCCCCATATTGGAGCTGAATACTACTCCCAAAATATAATACAAGCTCTTACGTTTATAAACATACTTCTTTCTGTGGTTTGAGATAATTGCTCAAAACTTAGCTCAAAGGCTCCTCTTGGAAATCAAAGTTTCCTCTCTTCCTTAATTGTGAAAGCATTTACTCTTTACTGAAAACTAGTTCAATGGCTCTTTTGGATATCAAAGTTTCCTTTCTTGTTTAAATGTGAAAACATTTTAATCTTTGGGAATACATAGTCCCGATATGGTCTTTTGAAGAAATGGACCTCAATATTTACTATTTACTCAACTCAAAACTCAAGTTTTAAAAACAAAGTTAAAACATTTGTAAACGGCTTTTGGAAAACACAATGAACATCTCTTCACTTGACTCTTGGCATTGCTTGAATTGAATTATGGATTCAAGGCTCATGATCTCATCTTATTGATGATATCATGTTGTTTAGACGTACCTTATAGTGTAGGAATCAACTAGGAAGCATAAGTACGTTTCGAGGGAATTAGTACGGAAAGAAGTGGGAAAAATTAGAAGACCTGGCGTCCCTAGTGCTCTGAGTGGCATTGGGCGGCATACCCAAAACATCAGAACAAAATTTGGGGAACACAGGCGGGTGCAACACCCCAGGGGCCCAACTACAGAGCATGTTCTGGGGCATTCTAAGTGGTGCGGTGCCCCAACTCCCTCCCTAGGTGTTTGACGATTTTTCTTGATCATTTTTCAACTCTAAACCCTCAAAACTCAATTGGGTCTTTCCGAAAACACCTAGGTTCGACTACATAATCAAAATATGCAAGAATCTAATCAAAACGACACCTAATTTCATGAATTTAAATCAAGAACTTCTCAACAACTTTAATAATCAAGAACCCAATGGAAACTTCAAAGAAATCCATCCAGAACTCAATTTCTAAACATTCAAGAATCTAAATTTGTTGAAATAATCATGATTGATGTGTGGGTGAGCTATCCCAATGCTATGTGATCTCACATACCTTGTAGGGATCAACCCTTGGTGAAATCCTCAAGCAAAACCTCAAAAACAATGAACTTTGGCTATTTCTCCTCTTTTCTCCTCTTGCATTCTTTCTCTAAGAACCCTAGCGTGAAATCTTTGAGTGTGTAAGCCGAATAAATTCAGTTTAGACCCCTAAGTAATTACCAAAAACGAAATAATTCAATTGGGTAGTGAAAAGACCACAATACCCTTCTAAAATCCGATTTTGGCTTTCCTTATCTAGACAACCTAACTTCCAATAGACATATCTCACTCATACGAACTCGAAACTGAGCAAACTCGATGGCGTTGAAAAGAGAATTCAAAGATCATTCCGATAGTACATCGTAGCACACTTAAATTATCCTAAGTTAAGAGTTATGGTCATTTCAAGTTGACCCAATACTCATACTTAACTTAATTTGGTCAAATTTCAAGATTTTCCATTCTTTCCAAAAATGACTCTTTCTAATTCTAGCTCTTTTTAGTTGCGGGGTGTTACAATATCTCCCCCTTGGGAACATTCGTCCTCGAATGAGATCAATTTTAGCAGGCTAATGGCGTAACATCTAATATTCAGTTCAAACGCCCAACAAGCAAAAATGCAAGTACAACATGCCAACTTATAAATAAATACCAAGAAAAGGATTAGTACCTTAATTTGGATCTTCTCTGGATTCGAAGAGATGTGGGTATCTCTTCTTTATATCCTCCTCAACTTCTCAAGTTTGTTCTTCAACAAACTGATTCCTCCAAAGAACTTTGACTGATGCTACCTATTTTGTTCTCAACTTGCAAACTTGGCGATCTAGAATCTGAACAGAAATCTCCTCATAATATAAGCTATCCTTGATTCCAATAACTTCAGTTGGTATGATCAATGAAGGATCGCCCATACACTTCTTCAACATGGAGTTATGGAAAACCGAATGAACTACTGCTAACTCTTGTGGTAGCTCTAACTCATAAGCTACATTGTCAATCCTCTTGGATATTCTGGAAGGACCAATATAGGGGGAACTAAGCTTCCCTTTCATACCAAATCTCATAACACCCTTCATAGGTGAAACTTTCAAGTAAACCCAATCATCCACTTCAAACTCTAAGTCTTTTCTCCTAAAATTTGTATAGGATATTTGATGACATTGAGCTGTTTTCAACCTTTCTTGAATAACTTTCACCTTCTCCATAGCTTGATGAACTAAGTCTGGTCCTATCAACCCAACTTCACAAACTTCAAATCATCCAATAGGAGATCTGCATCTTCTCCCATAAAGAGCTTTCTAAAGATCCATCTAGATGCTAGAGTGGTAACTATTGTTGTAAGCAAACTTGATGAGATGTTGGTGATCATCCCAATTACCCTTGAAATCAATCACACAGGACTTCAACATATCTTCTAATATCTGAATAATGAGATCTGCTTGACCATTTGTCTGAGGATTAAAAGTAGTACTTAAGTTCACCTTTGAATCCAAGCCTTTCTGGAATGACTTCCAAAACTATGCAGTAAATTTAGCCCTCTATATGAAATAATGGAGATCGAATAGGTAGTCTTCACCTGCAAATGGTGGGTTCATTTTGTCATTTTATCAACAATCACCCAAATAGAATCATGTTGCCTGTGAGACCGTGGCAACCAAGTAACAAAATCCATATTAATCATCTCACACTTCCATTCCAAAAGTTCTACATTCTGAGCCATACCACCTATCCTTTAGTGATCTGCATTAACTTGTTGACGATTTGGGCATTTAGCAACGAACTCAACAAAACCTTTCTTCATACTATTCCACCAATACACATCTCTCAAGTCACGATACATCTTTATGGAACCCGGATGAATTGAATATCTAGAACTATGAGCTTCCTCCATGATCCTTTCTTGGAGTTCATCCAACTTTGGTACATACAACCTACCTTGATACCTCAACATGCCATCTCCCCTTGTTCGGAAGCCATTACTTTTTGTTTATGAATATTTGCCTTCAATTCAAGCAAAATAGGATCTTGGTCTCGTTTCTGTTTCACTTCTGACACTAATGATGATTCATCCCCATTCATCACAACTACTCCTCTTTTTGTGGAATCCATTAGGCGAACTCCCAACTGTGCAAGCCTATGCACATATTTTACTTGTTATTTCTTCGCTTCCTCAACATGGGTAGTACTACCCGTAGATAATCTACTCAAGGCAACAACAATAACATTAGCCTTACCTGGGTGATATATAATACTCATGTCATTTTCCTTGAGTAATTCTAGCCACCACCTCTGTATGAGATTAAACTCTCTCTGACTTAGCACATACTGAAGACTCTTGTGATCAATGAATACATCTACATGAACACCATAAAGATAGTGATGCCATATTTTCAAAGGAAATACTAAGACAACCAACTCTAGATCATGGGTTGGGTAGTTCTTCTCATTAACTTTCAATTGTCTGGAGGCATAGGCTATAACTTTACCATTCCGTATTAACACACAACCCAAACCAACTGTGGAAACATCACAATATATAATAAAGCCTTGCGTACCTTCTGGTAAGGTAAATACTAAGGAAATAGTCAACCTCTTTTTGAATTCCTGAAAACTTTTCTCACAAGCTTCAGACCATTGAAACTTCATTTTTTTCTGAGTCAACTTGGTCAAAGGGGATGAACAAGATGAGAACCCCTCTACAAACCTTCTATATTAGCCAGCCAACCCTTAGAAACTCTAATTATCAGTTGGAGATGTGGGCCTAGGCCAATTCTAAACTGCCTCTATCTTCTAAGTGTCAACTCTAATTCTATCATCGGAAACAATGTGGCCTAAGAATGCCACAGACTCAAGGCCAAACTCACACTTGGAGAACTTGGGATACAACTCTCTATCCTTTAGAGTTTGGAGAAGTGTTCTGAGATGACTAGCATGATCTTCCTCATATCTCGAATAGATTAGTATGTCATCAATGAATACGATAAAAAACATATCTAAATAATGCTTTAATACTCTATTCATAAGGTCCATGAACGTTGCAAGCACATTAGTTAAACCGAACGACATGACCAAAAACTCATAATGACCATAACGGGTCCTAAAACTTGTCTTCGGAATGTCACATTCCCTTACTCTTAACTGATGGTAGCCAGATCTGAGCTCTATCTTAGAAAAACAAGTGGCACCCTGAAATTGTTCGAACAAATCATCAATTTTCAGAAGAGGATACTTATTCTTAATGGTAACCCTGTTCAACTAATGGTAATCTATATACATCCTAAGGGAACCATCCTTCTTCCTCACAAACAAGACTAGAGCGCCCCAAGGTGAGACACTTGGTCGAATAAAACCTTTCTCTAGAAGATCTTTTAACTACTATTTTAACTTTTTCAACTCTACTGGTGCCATTCTATATGGCAGAATAGATATAAAATGAGTATCAAGAAGAATATCTATCCCGAATACTTCTCTCTGAGTCCCCTCTGGCAAAATCATTTTGAAAGACTTCTGGAAACTGTTTTACCACTGAAACTGACTGAATAAAATGTATATCCACACTAGAGGCATTAAATCCGACCAAGTGATAGAAACACCCCTTGGAAACTATCTTTCTTGTCTTAAGGTACGAAATAAAACAACCGTTAGGCACTGCTAAACTACTTTTCAACTCTAAGACTGACTCATTTGGAAACTGGAACTTGACGACTCAAGCTCTACAGTCAACTGAGGCATGACAGGCATAAAGCCAGTCCATACCAAGAATAACGTCAAAATATACCATGTCTAATTCGACTAAATCAAGCATGATGCTCTTGTGATTGATGGAGATGTTACAATCACGATAGACTCTCTCTGCTAGAATAGAATCACCAACAGGTGTAGAAAAACTGAAGCGCTCACTAAGTTTCTCATGAAGAATATCAAAATTCATCATAATATACGGAGTCAGAAAGGATAAACTCGCTCCTGGATCTAGCAAAGCATAAACATCAAAGTTAAAGACTTGGATCATACCAGTGACAACATTTGGACAATCCTTTTTTTCTTGGCGACTAGTGATATCATAGAAATAGTTTCCTTCTCCGCCTGCCCCTGAAGTAGCTCCTCTTGATGCCGATTTGTCTGGTGGAGCAACTGAAGAAGACTGGGCTCTATTGCCCCCATTACCGTTACCCTGCTTGTTATTTTGACACTCTCTCATAAAATGACCATTCTGACCACACTTGAAGCAACTAGTGGAGCCATCACGACGCATACCTAAGTGGTTCCTACCACACTTAGCACATGCATAAGGCTTACTACCCCCTTGTGCCATACTACCCTGAGAATAGGCAGGTTTATCTCTGAAATTTTGACTATTGTACTCACCTTTGTCCTTTGGTGAAGGTGCACTAGCAGATGATGGAGCAAGTCCCTTTTGTTTCTCTTTTAGGGAAGACCGGCTTGCATTACTCTCTTGCTGCCCGGACTCATTCCCTGACATCTTAGCCCTCTTATTCTTAAACTTTTCTCTATCCCTCAGCTTGTCCTCCTCAACTTATTGCACATGGATCATTAGCCTTGCTATTTCCATATCCCCTATCAGCATAGATGTCTTGCCTTCCTTACTTGACAGGTGAGACAACCCAGCAACCAATAAACTTATCATGCTCCTCATCTCAGCAACCATCTCCGGAGCATAGCGGGAAAGTTGTGTGAACTTCATACTGTACTCATGAAGGCTCAAATAATCCTACTTAAGAGTGAGGAACTCTCGTATCTTTGCTTCTCTCAGTTCTCAGGGAAAGAAACGCCACAAGAAGGCTTTCTCAAAACAAGTCCAACTCACCGGTGGTGCTCCCTTAGCTCGGTTCTTCTTCCATTGATCAAACCAGATTCTAGCGACACCCTTCATTTGGTATGAAAATACTTCCACCCTCTCAGTATCAACAACATGCATGATCTCAATATCCTTCTGAAGCTCTTCAACAAAATTCTCTGGATCCTCAGTAACACTTGAACATGTGAAGCTTGGTGGATTCATCCTTAAGAATTCACGGATCCTTGAAGTGTCAGTCACTTTCTATCGATTTCCTCTCTATTGCCCAGCTTGGTTGGTCACAACTTGGCTCTACATCCGAATAGCTTCACGGAATTCGACATTGGTGACCTCTCCTTGGGGTTGCACTTTTTGTTCATTAGGTACCCTTGTTCCTATGGTTCAACATTTCTGCTAGCCGAGCGACCTCTGACAGCTCTTCGTGGAGGCATGATCTGAAAGGCACACACAATCACGAGTTAGAAGAAACTATTTAGAGTTAAACTCTATCGCACGAAATGAGTACGAAAGAAGTGAGAAAATTCCTAAGTGTCGCAGCCTCCTAATTATAGATATGGCGCGCTTCACATCGATAACTAGGACTCTACTGACATGGCTTCATCGACTCCGTACGACTTTTGAACTTTGTGCTCTGATACCAAGTTTGTCACGCCTCGAGCCTACACCCTGGGCGGGACTGGCACTCGAGAACCATTACTGGCCCAAATCGAGCCCTTTGCCTGGCTTAGTTGCTCAGGGAAAGTACTAAACACAAGAATATAATCTCCATCGAAAAACTCATGAAAGAACTTAGAATGTCTTAGAAAAAACATTCAACTAGCCAAGATGGCAACTCAAGTCTCAAAATATAAGTCAATAACAAAATAGTGACAAATGAATTATCTAACTTTCTATCTATGAAGCCTCTAAAATGCACATGGATGTCAAGACAAGAACCACGACATCGTAATGAACTAAACATAGTGAAAGCAATAAAAAGGATCCTCCAGAAGCAAGGAGGCTCACAAACAACTCTGGAGCTCAACTAGAATCAACGATGCGCTGGATACTAATCCTGGTCACCTGTATCTGCATCATAAAAATGTGCGGGCCAAATGACATCAGTAAATTAAATGTATGAGCATGCGAGGGGAATACTAAAAGAGACAGAAGCTTGAAAGGAACTAAAAGAAAAAAACCTGGTCTCAAGCCAACTCAACTCAACTCAACTGAACTCATTTCAATATAAAGTAATAGAAATAAGTGCATTATAAAGAAAACCTTCTTAAAACATAGATAACAACTTTGTGTATTTAAAAATATTGTAGTAACTCTCTATGTATGCAAGGAGACAATGTAAACTCTGAATGTATATAAAATTACAATTAACACTGTGTATATAAGAATACAAAATACGTCTAGGGAAATTTCTCTAGCTGACAACCATCATTTAAGAGCTATTGTGATGATACAACATTTTGCCTCACACTGCCAGAGTCGTCCTATACCTTGCCGAGGGTATAAAACCTTACTAGTAAGTGGATCCACTAGTTTATGCTAAAAATCACTAAGGAATCATCTAAAAAGTATGATCGTTTTCTACCCAAGGTGGCTACATGGCTTATGGGTGCTGGGAGTTGTCTGAACTCTCCCCCATATCAGTGTTCAATACTACTCCTAAAATATAATACTAGCTTTTATGTTTAAAAACATACTTCTTTCTGTGGTTTGAGATAATTGCTAAAAACGTAGCTAAAAGGATCCTCTTGGATATCAAAGTTTCATTTCTTGTTTAAATGTGAAAACATTTTAATCTTTAGGAATACATATTCCCGATATACTCTTTTGAAGAAATGGACTTCAATCTTTACTCATTACTCAACTCAAAACTCAAGTCTTAAAACAAAGTTAAAACTTTTTTAAAAGACTTTTTGAAAATTGTATGAACATTTCTTGACTTGACTGTTAAGTTCCCTTGAATTGAATTATGGATTGAAGGCTCATGATCTCATGTTATTGATAATTTCATGTTGATTAGACGTACCTTAGAATGTAGGAATCAACTAGGAAACATAGGTACATTTCAAGGGAATTAGTACGGAAAGAAGTGGGAAAAATAAGAAGACCTGGCATCCCTGGCGCTTTGAGTGGCACGCGGCGCCACACTCATAACTTCAGAACTGAAGTTGGGGCACACTGGCTGGCGTGGAGCCCCAGTACCCCAACTACAAAACATCTTTTGGGGTGCTCTGAGTGGTGCGGTGCCCCAGCTCCCTCCCCAGGCGTTTGGCAATTTTTCTTGCTCGTTTTTCAACTCTAAACCCTCTAAACTCAATTGGTTTTTTCCCCAAACACTTATATTCGACTACATAATCAAAATATGCAAGAATCTACTCAAAACGACACCTAATTTCATGAATATAAATCAAGAACTCCTCAACTACCTATGTGATCTCACATACCTCGTAGGGATCAACCCTTGGCGAAATCATCATGCATAACCTCAAGAACGATGAACGTTGGCTCTTTCTCCTCTATTCTCCTCTTGTGTTCTTTCTTTATAAACCCTAGCATGAAATCTTTGAGTGCGTAAACTGACCAAATTAAGTTTAGACCCCTACGTAATTACCAAAAACAAAATAATTCAATTGGGTATTGAAATTACCACAATACCCTTCTAAAAACCGGTTTTGACTTTCCTTATCTAGACAGCCCGACAAATGGACATATTTCACTTATACAAACTCGAAACTAAGAAAACTTAGTGGCGTTTGAAAGATAATTCAAAGATATTTCCTATGGTATCAGGTAGAACACCTAACTCATCCTGAGCTAGGACTTATGGTGGTTTGAAGTTGACCCAAAACGCATATTTAGCTTAATTTTGTCAAACTTCCATATTTTTTATTCTTTCCAAAAATGACTCTTTCTAATTATAGCTCTTTCTAGTTGTAGGGTGCTACATACCTCAGCCTGGAATGGAATTGTAAGGAAAGAGATGAAGATACTTGTCCTTTATGGTTGCTTCTGCTTCCCAAGTAGCTCCCTCTACGGACTTACTCCTCCACAAAACCTTAAGCGACTTCTTTGTTTCTCAACCTTCAAACTCGAAGATAAAGGATCTAAAATGGTACCTCTTCATAAGTGAGACTATCCTTCACAGCCACACTTTTCAAAGGTACAATAGATGCTGGATCACCCACACATTTCTTCAATAGTGAAATGTGAAAAATCGAATGCACTACTACTAGTTATGTTGGCAATTGTGACTCATAAGCCACTTTACCAACTCTTTTCAAAATATTGTAAGGGCCTACATATCTAGGACTGAGCTTCCCTTTCTTACCAAATCTCATCACCCCCTTCATAGGTGACACTTTCAGAAATATCCAACCATCAACTTGGAACTCTAAGTCCATTCTCCTTACATCTGCATAGTACTTTTGACGACTCTGGGTTGTCTTAAGTCTATCTCTAATGAGTTGCCCTTTCCCCATAGCATCATGTTAATCTGGCCCTATCAAGGCTGCTTCACCTACTTCAAACCAACCAAACAGGGATCTACATCTACACCCATACAATGCCTCATAAGGGGCCATCTAAATGCTAGAATGGTAACTATTATTGTAGTCAAACTCTGTAAGAGGAAGGTGATCATCCAAACTACCCTTGAAATCAATCACACAAGCTCTCAACATGTCCTCTAAGGTCTGAATATTACGCATGTGGATGAAATGTTTTGCTAAGGTTAACCTGGGTACCAAGACCTTTCTGAAATGACTTCCATAAATGAAAGGTAAACTGAGGACCTATATCTGAAATGATACACAAAGGAACCACATGCAACCTGACTATCTCATTAATGTAAAGCTTGGCATAGTCCTATGACAAATTTATAGTCTTAACAGCCAAAGAGCGCACAGACTTAGTGATTCTATCAACTATCAGCCAAATGGAGTCATGTTGTCTGCGAGTACGAGGTAAACCTGTAATGAAGTCCATGTTGATCATTTCCTACTTCCAAGTAGGAATTTTGATCTCTTGCATCATACCACCTGGTTTATGATAATCTACCGTCACTTGTTTGCAATTAAGGCACTTAGCCACACAATCCGCTATATCCCTTTTCATACCATTCCACCAAAAGACTTCCCACAAATCACGGTACATCATAGTGGCGCCTAGATAAATTAAATATCTCGAATTATTTGTTTATGCAGGAATTTGTCGTCTCAACTCACCCACCTTAGGAATACATAATCGACCCTGATAGCGAAGCACACCATCTCCCCCTTGGGAGAAAACCTCAACTCTTCGTTGATGGACTAAAACCTTTAGTTGAAGCAATATCGGGTCACTGTCTTGATTTTCTTTAACCTCCACTACCAATGAAGATTCTGCACCATTCTGAACTGTTACACCACCATCTGATATGCTCATAAGATGAACTCCTAAGCGAGCAATTCTGTGAACATCCCTTGATAATTCCTCTCTTTCTTCCACAACATGTGCTACACTACCCATAGATAGTCTACCAAGAGCATCTGCTACTGCATTGGCCTTACCAGGATGGTAATGCACACTCATATCATAATCCTTGAGGAACTTAAGCCATCTCCTCTGGCGAAGATTCAACTCTTTCTGGGTGAACACATACTCAAGGTTCTTATGGTCTGTGAACACATCTACATGAACACCATAAAAGTAATGTCTCCAAATCGTAAGTGCAAACACCACTGCTGCAAGTTCGAGGTCAAGAGTTGGATAGTTCTTCTCATGCACCTTAAGCTTCCTACAAGCATAAGTTATAACCTTACCTCGGTGCATCAACACACAACCTAGGCCGACTATGGATGCATCAAAATAGATGACATAACCATCTAAACCCTGTGGTAGAGTCAAAACATGAGTTGTAATCAACCTAGTTTTCAGTTTTGCGAAGCTTTTCTCACAATCATCTGACCATTGAAACTTAACATTTTTCTGCGTCAACTTAGTCAACAGAGAGGCAATGGATGAAAATCCTTCCATGAACCTTCTGTATTAACCTGGTATACCCAAGAAACTTCTGATATCTATAGGAGAGGTAGGTCTGGTCCATTGTTTCACTGCTTCTGTTTTCTGAGAATCCACTCGAATCCCTTTTCTAGACATAATATCACCGAGGAAAGAAATGAATTGCAACCAAAACTCATATTTTCTAAACTTAAAGAATAATTGGCAATCCTTCAGAGTTTGTAGGACAACCCTCAAATGACTCGCATGTTCTTCCTCATTCCTAGAGTAAATAAGGATATCATACGATGATGAACAAGTCCAAATACTGCTTGAACTCTCTGTTATTCAAATCCATGAAAGCTGCAGGAGCATTGGTTAGTCCAAATGACATAACTACAAATTCTTAATGACCACATCGAGTTATGATGGTTGTTTTTGGGATGTCACTATCTCTGGCTCTAAGCTGATGATAACCGTATTTGAGGTCTATCTTTGAGAAATGACTAGCACCCTGAAGTTTGTCAAACAAGTCATAAATCTTGGGGATAGGGTACTTATTCTTAATTGTGACCTTTCTCAACTGTCTATAATCGATGCACATTCTGAGAGAAGCGTCCTTTTTTTTCAGGAACAACACTAGTGCACCCCATGGGGAAATTCTAGGTTTGATGAAGCCCTTATCTAGAAGGTCTTTTAACTACTCTTTCAATTCCTTGAGCTTTGCTGGAGCCAATCTATAAGGAGGAATATAAATAGGCTGGGTATTTGGAAGGAGATAAATTCCTAAGTTGATTTCCCTTTCGGGAGGAACTCCTGCAAGATCTTCTGGAAACACTTATGAACTCATTCACTAAAGGAACTGACTCAAGAGTTGGGGTTTCGTAGCTTGAATCCTTAACCCAAACTAGATGATAGAGATAACCCTTAGAAATCATATTTCTAGCCTTAAGGTAAGAAATGAATCTACCCATAGGCGCTAATCTGCTACCCTTCCATTCCAAGATTAGTTCATCTAGAAACTGAAAAAGAACAATCCTAGTTCTACAATCAACTGAGGCATGATAGGAATGTAACCAATCCATACCTAAAATGATCTCGAAGTTTATCATTTCTAACTCTACAACATCTGTTGAGGTGACTTTCTGGGAGACTGTGACAGGATAATTTATATATACCCGTCTAGTAATTATTGAGTCACCGACTGGAGTAGGGATTGTGAAGGGTTCTGAGAGAGTTTTTGGACTAACATTGAAGTTGACTACTATATAAGAAGTCACAAAGGAAAGGGTAGTCCCTAGGTCTAACAATACATAAATATCTAACTTAAAAACTCATAACGTACCAGTGACTGCATCAGGAGAATCCTCCTGATCCTAGCGAGCATGAAGAGCATACAACATGTTTTGGCGTTATTCCCCACCTATACCAGATGAGTTACTCTACTGAGTTGGGCGACATGATGGTGCTACTGAAGTTGTAGACTGAGCTCTACCATTATTGCCTCATTAACCCTGTTTAGTAAAAGGACAATCTCTCAATATGTAACCAGACTGACCATACCTAGAGTATCCTTTCTTTCCTGCAATGCACTCGTTCGGATGGTTCTTAACACACTTCAGACAAGTTGGGTAGGTTTTGGTGCCTGAAATACCCCCTTGAGACATAGAGCCTGATTCCCTACCTTTTTTATCAATCCGAAACTTGGAGGATGGAAAACAGGTTGATGAAGGTGTTGGAACTGAAGATTTCTGCTGAAACTGTGAGAGATTTCCACCGTCCAATTTTTGTTGAGAATACTCATAGTTTCCTATTCTAGCCTTCTTATTATCCTTAACATGTTCCATAAGCTTATCACCCTCAACCTACTGAGCATAAGTCATGCGCCTAGAGATGCTCATGTTTTCCATCAACATAGCATTCCTACACTCTGTTTTCACTAAGTAGGATACCCCATATAGAAATTTGTTCATTTGAGCCCTGGAATCGGCAACCATGTGAGGAGCATACCTGGAGAGTTGGGTGAACTTGAGTCCATACTCTTGGACTGTCATACTTCCCTACCATAAATTCAAGAACTCCTGAGTTTTTGCCTCCCTCAACTCTCTTGGGAAGAATCTATCTAGAAAAGTCTCACTAAAGCATTCCCAAGTGATAGGAGTTGCATCTGTACCCATGTTCTCTTTCCATTGAGTATACCAGATGTCAGCTACATCATTAAGCTGATAGGATGCCAACTCTACCCTCTCATTACATGTCACTTGCATCACTCCAAAGATCTTCTTGACCTCATCTATAAAGTTTTGGGGATCCTCACCAACTTGCAACCCAAGAAACTCAGGCAGATTCATCCTAACAAAATCACGAACCCTAGATGTGAATGATCCAGCACTAGCATTTGCAGGAACTGGAACCTATTAGTTATTCTGGTTAGTAACACTATATGCCAAACGTTGAATGGCGTTCCGAAACTCAACATTCAAAACTTCCTGATCTGGGACTGGAGGAGCTACGTTAGCATTGCATGCATTAGCTCTATGAGGAGGTATTATCTGAAAGTGTATAACGTTGAGTTAGAAACGGGGAATTAGACCATACATTACGCATGATAAGAGTAACAAGAAATTGATGTTTTCCTAAAACACTTTGCAGCCTCCTTCTCAATAGATGTGGTGCATTTCACACCCATGAAAAGGGCACTACTTGGTGCGGCTTTTCAGACATCCTAGGACATTTAAACGTAATGTTATGATACCAAGTTTGTCACACCCCGAAGCTACCCCTAGGACACGTACACAGGACCTAAGATCACGAGTGACCCCCAACTAACCCTTCTGGCATATTATAAGCATACTTAAAGATAAACTGAATCAATGAGTACTTTACGGAAGCTAATCAATATATAATCTGAAATGATGGGGAATACTTGTACTAAATCTGAACATATAAATACTAAGATTTTAACAACAACTGAAACATCAAACTCAACTACTAAAGGTGAATCTAACTATGACTGAAAATAGCCTCCAACTTACAGGAAGTGTTGGCACATAACCTAGCTAAATCTAGCAAAACTGAAACTAAAAACTAAAAGCAAAGGAAACATGTTTGTCGTCCTTAGAGAATGAGGACTCGCCACTGATACTGCTGAGTTGAAGATCAAGAACCGATCTATGCGTGATCTGGAAGCTGAGAACCTGAACCTACATCACAAGAAGATGTAGTGCAGAGTATGCGTAAGAAATTGAAAGGTACTGAGCATGCAGGATAGAGTAAAGCTGAACAATAAACATAACTGAACCAAAGCATATAACTGAGCAATGATATGAGATAAGCATGATGCTAAACTGAGAATACTGAACATTAAATAAATAAATGCAATGACCAAGTTTATAACATGCTGAGATTAAATCTGACTATAACTGATAACACGGTCAATGCAATAAGATCTGACTATAAGGGAGCTAATAATAACCGATAGAAAACCACGTGAGCTAAATGTGGAGTCAGATGTAGACGCCCCATCAAGAGGACCTAATATACCCTACCAGTGGTATACAGGCATGACTGGCGCGATCACTAAAATGATCCCCACAGAGGGAACTTAAAACATACGGGGCACGTAGTTTTGGGACTATTCGGGTACGATGAACCCCAACCCACTTGGTATTAAGCTACTCCCAATTGATTATGTAACTAACAATTTATGACTGAATTTATGTAATATGGATAGCTCAAAATACTGATATTCAAAATTTGAGAATGCAACAATTATAACTGATAATGTGACATTCGTAAACTAAAGCTTGTATATCTGAAATAACTGACCTAGCATATGTAATTCATGAACTAAAAGAACTACATGGATTAGGTTCTGAATTCATATAAGAAACGAAGCAATAACTTAATAATCTTATTTGGATCATTTTAACAGCTAAAACCCAACAATTTCTAACTTTCAAGAAACCTTAGGTCTAGATAATATCAAGGGAATCAAAATTCTGACTGAAATCTAGGAACCTAAAGGGTGAAAGAAACCCACTAGTGAAATCCCACATACTTGGTGGCAAAATTCACAGAGAAAATCTTTTGATTTCAGGGTTGGAATTGATGAGAACTCGTTGCATTCTTAAACTAGGTCTTGGTAGACTTTCTTTTTTATTTTTCTCTAAGTTTGATGAATATTTGGGGAATAATTGATGAGGGTAGGTTCTAATTTGGTTTCTAGGCTAAAACTGACCAAAACCATGTAGTTTAGGGGTCCAACGCATAAGGAAAATACCAAACGACCCGTGACTAAAAAGGTGTTTGGGTCACCAATGGACCAGAATGATAGACCGTGGATGGACCAACAGTTCCTGTTGTTTAACCGTCGACGGGGTTCCTGGACTAGATTTTGGGGTCTGACCCACGGCCCTGGACCACAGACCGTGGCCTGACCTACGGTCTGTAGGTACTGGCGTGGGCTAACCCTTCTGATTTTTTGGGGGGTTCTGGAAGGGGGGTTGCAGGTGGTGAACCACAGAACACAAGAACGGACCATGGGTCACCCTAAAGTCCGTGGGTGGCAACCTTGGGTTGAACCTGCAACTTCTAAAAAATCTGCAGTTTTGTAGTTCTAACATATGGGGTGTTACACATGAGCTTACATGGATAACTTAAAGTCACCCGAGCAAACCCCATGGGTGGGACTGGCACTCGAGAACCTTTGCTGGCCCCAAGCGAACCCTTGGCCTGACTTACTTACTCAACGGAAGACTTTAAGCATGAAGCAAAAGGATTCAAATGCTAAATAACTCAATTGTCTCAAACTAAACTCACAATATTCAAGAATAAACATTTAACTTAGACAAAGTGGCAACCCAAATCTAAACGTAAGCCAATAATAAGATAATGACAAACGAAATACTGACTGTCTATCTATAAAGCCTCTAAACAACTAATATTGATTTCAAGACAATAACCACAACATCCTAATGAACTAACATGATAAAGTAATGAAAAAGGGGATCCTCCGGAAGTAAGGAGGCTCACCAACAACTCTGGAGCTCAACTTGAATCAATGATGCATTGGATGCTGATCCTGGTTACCTGTGTTTGCATCATAATAAGACGCAGGCCAAATGGCATCAGTACATTGAATGTACGAGTATGCGAGGGGAATTCTAAAATAACACAAGCTTGAAAGGAACTGAAGAACTTACCTGGCTCAACTCAACTCAACATAACTGAACTCATTTCAATATAAAGTTATTTAAAACAAGTGCAATATATAGAAAAGTTGTTTAAAACATGTTGTCAACTCTGTGTGTATACAAAGATACATATAACTCTTAAATGTATGTAAAAGTACAATAAACTGTGCATATAAGAATACAATTACTTATGTGGGAGTTTCTCTAACCGACAACCATCACATAAGAGATATTGTGATGATACATCATTTTGCCTTACGCTGCTAGGGCCATCATGTACCTTGCAGAGGGTATAGAACTTGAACTACTGAGTGGATCCACTAGTCTATGCTAAAAATCACTAAAGTAATCATCTAAAAAGTATGACCCTTTTCAACCCATGATGGCTACATGATTTATGGGGGCAGTGAGTTGTATGAACTCTCCCCCATATCGGTGCTCAATACTACTCCCAAAATATAATACTAGCTCTTATGTTTAAAAATATACTTCTTTCTGTGGTTTGAGATAATTGCTCAAAACTTAGCTCAAAGGATATCTTGGAAATCAAAGTTACCGTTCTTGCTTAATTATGAAAGCATTTACTCTTTTCTGAAAACTTGCCCAAAGGCTTTTCGGAAATCTCAGTTTCCGTTCTTATTTAAATGTGAAAACATTTTAAACTCTTTGGGAATACATAGTCCCCATATACTTCTTTGAAGAAATGAACTTCAATCTTTATTCTTTACTTTTTACTATTTACTCAACTTGAACTTTAAGTCTTAAAACAAAGTTAAAAGCATTTTCAAAAGACTTCTTGAAAAGATTCTACGAACTCCTTAGACTGGGCTCTTAACTTTCCTTGAATTTGAATTTATGGATCCAAGGTTATGATTCATGTTTTTGGATGATTTCTAGGTGTTTAGAAGTCACGTAGAGTAGTTAGAATCAATGGAAAGTTTGAGTACACTTTAGAAGGACTTAAATAGGCTAAATGATGAAAATTGGGTGAAAAACGATGATCAGGGTGCGTCCCCGGTGTGCCGCACCACCCCCAACTTTCTGGACTCATTTTGGGAGCATTGCAGGAGCGCCGCATCAAACCCTACGACGCTATAGGGGCGCGTCGTGCCAGCCCCTTCCTAGGCAAACCCGATGAACTTTTTGACTCATTTTCTTACCTTAATTCAATTATTTTCTATTCTTTTTCTCAATATCTCTTTAGATTCAGGTACCCTAAACATATACACAAGAATCTAACTCAAACAACGCAAGGATTCAACACTTAAATATGAAGAAACTCATTAATCTCAACTCATGTTCAAGAACTAAAGTAATTCAAGAACAACTATCAAGAACATTCAAATTCCAATCTTTTTAGAACGAATTCACGCTGATTCAAACATGCTTGGCACGTGGGTGAACAAACCCAATGTTATGAAAGTCTCACATACCTTGTAGGATTAAATCCTTGGCGAAATGCACAACTAAATCGCACGATCTTGGTGAATCTTGAGCTTTTCTTCTCCTTTCTCCTCTCTTCTCTTTTCTCTTTTCTCTTTTCTCAAGCCCGAGCGTGAATTTCCAATTGACTAAACTGATGTAATTCTGATTTGACCCTAATTAAACTCCGAAAATCGAAATAAAATAATAGGGTATGGAAAAGACCAATATACCCTTCGAAAATCCAGATTGGACTTTCCTTATTTGAACAACCAAACTTTCAATGGACATAACTCACTCATACAAACTCGGAATTGCGCAAACTCGGCGGAGTTGGAAACATTATTCCAAGGTATTTCCTACGATATCTAGAAACACACCTAACTCATCCTTAGCTAGGAGTTATAGTATTTTGAAGTTGACCAAAAACATAACTTAACATACTTAACAAATTTCCAGATTTTATATTCTTTGCAAAAATGGCTATTTCCAATTCTTAATTTCTTCCTAGTTATTTCAATTAGCGAGATGTTACAATATATTCTCATTGGGAACATTCGTCCTCGAATGAGATTACTCTTATAAGGCTGAGGGTGTAACATCTAACATTCAACTCAAACACCCAACAAGCAATGAAAATATAGCATGCCAAGTTATAAATTCAAGAGTACTCAGAAGAGAATTTGTACCTTGGTATGGAACTTCTCCGGTTTCAAAGAGATGTGGATATATCTTCTTTATATCTTCCTCAGCTTCCCAAGTAGCTTTCTCAACAAATTGTTCCTCCAAAGGACTTTGACTGATGCCACTTTCTTAGTCCTCGACTTGCGAACTTAGCGATCTACAATCTGAACCGGAATCTCTTTATAAGATAGGCTATCATTGACCTCAATATCTTTAGTTGGTATGATCAATGAGGGATTGCCCATGCACTTCTTCAACATGGAGATGTGAGAGACCGGATGAACCGCGGCTAACTCTTGGGGTAGTCTAACTCATATGCTACATTACCTACCCCTTTTGATATTTTGTAAGGTCCAATATACCGGGGACTAAGCTTGCCTTTATTACCAAATCTCACAACACCCTTCATGGGTGAAACTTTAAGATATACCCAGTCATCTACTTCAAACTCTAACTCCCTTCTCCTAACATCAGTGTAGGATTTCTGATGACTTTGTGCTATTTTCAACCGTTCTTGAATCACTTTCACCTTCTCCATAGCTTGATGAACTAGAAAAGGTCCTATCAACCCAGCTTCACCAACTTCAAACCATCCAATAGGAGATCTACATCTTCTTCCATAAAGAGCCATTTGGATGCTAGAGTGGTAACTATTGTTGTAAGCAAATTCAATAAGAGGTAGGTTATCATCCCAATTAGCTTTGAAATCAATCACGAAATCCCTCAACATATCCTCTAATTTCTGAATAGTACACTCTGCTTGCCCATCGGTCTGAGGATGAAAAGCAGTACTCAAGTTCACCTTTGAACCCAAGCCTTTTTGGAATGACATCCAAAACTATGTAGTAAATTGTGCACCTCTATCTAATATAATCGAAACATGGACTCCATGAAGTCTTACTACCTCTTGAATATATAACCTGGCATAATCCTTTGTTGAGTGGGTAGTCTTTACCCGCAAAAAGTGGGCTGATTTGGTCATTCGATCCACAATCACCCAAACAGAATCATGTTACCTGCGAGACCTTACCAATTCGAAATCCATATTGATCATCTCCGAATTCCATTCTGGAAGTTTTATATTCTGAGCCATACCACCGAGCATTTGGTGCTCTACTTTAGCTTGTTGGAAATTCGGACACTTAGCAACAAACTCTGCAATGCCATTCTTCATCCTACTCCACCAATAAACCTCTCTCAAATCGTGACAATAAAAAGTCGAACTTTCTATGTGCACTAAAGTGAATAAAATATAAAATTTTAACTTTAGTTAAAAACTGAAAAGATGCATTATAAGTTTACCAGCTTTGATAAAAATCTAATTTTAATTTGAAATAGGTAAATAGTTAATGTACTTACTATGTTTAGGAAATCTTTCTTGACCTCACAAGTTGGTGAACTTCTATTGACTTTTGTAACGTGACTAGAGTACATTCATCTTGCCTTGGTTTTTGGCATCCAAGTAAGAAGTTCGACAATTCCTCCTCTAATTTTTCTCGTTCATTCTTCTTCATGTCATCATTTTGTTGTGTTTTTATAATGTTGTTGTTTTCCACTTTTCTTACTTTGTTTGTTGAATAGTTGGCGGTCTTCCCTAAGAGAATTTCATTCTTAACACTCATTATGAATCAACTAATATTTTCACTATATTTTTTTCATTATTCGACTATAGTTTTCACTATATTATTTGACTATAGCTAAAATAATGGAAAAGTACCGTGATTATGTATGACTAGACTCTTAGCTAGCGTTTGGCTCCAGGTTCCTAAATATTCTTAATATACAATAATTGGGCTAAGATTTTGGTTAAATTGTATCAATGTTTGGCCTCAAGTTCCCAAATATTCTTGACAAATAATATTTGGGCGAAGTTTTTCGTGAATTTACACCATCTGTTCAGCCTCAAGTTTTTCGAAGAATATTTGACTATTTAAAAAAAAAGATTTATACTCCTAAGTTCTAAAAACTATTAAAAAAAACCCATAAATTTATATTATATATTTACAATAAATATGTTTATTTAAAAAATAACCTTATAACAAAATTGATAAGAATCAACAAAAAAAAAAAACAATGTATGCAAGAGCAATACATTAATTACAGATACACAAGAATTGGAAATTTCTTGATGTTCAGATACTAAATAAGTAAAAACTAATTAGAAGATAGAAAAGAATCATTATAAGTGTATCCACTATAATAAAACAATTTAAATTTTAACTTTCAATACGAAAACGTTAAAGTCCCTTGATACTATTTACTCTTCCATAAATAACAGTTTTTTTTAACAAAAAAACCCAATTAAGTATAATACTATTTAAAAATTGCTATATTTCCATTCAAAACTACCTAATAATGTAAAAAATTGTATCCACATCAAACTTAAACTCATACAAAAATCAAACCAAAGAACAGATTGAATGACTTTCCTAATTAAAAAGTCAACCAAAATCTTATTAAAATCGATATGGAACTAATAATTTTTCTTCAATACATAGTCCATTATATAATACTAATAACAAGATATTCTTAAGAATTTTTATAATAATTTTTTTAATCATTTGATATTTGAAATTTACCAGACTTAGTAATTGAGATTTATGATTTGTACTGCCCATTCAATAAAGAATTATTATTTTGCAAGAATTTTTTCTTTTCAAAAGTTCAAATTTAGAGACATTTAATTAAGAATAAAAAAATCTGCTAAAAATTGATGTTATTTCTACAATTTCATCTTTTATTCTCATCCATCCATTTCTTTAATATTTTAACCAAAAAACAACTAATATACAAAGGAGAAAAGGTATACTAAAGAATTTTTTAAAAAAAATCATATATTGCTATCGAAAATCATAATAGAATACATACTTGTAGCATCACTAAAACAAACTAAAACAAAACATAAAAAAAACATATTGCAAATTTCTAAAATAATATAAATTTGGAAATGATAATAACTTTGGGTGATATCACTTATGATGTGCTAGGTTCATTTTTCAAAGATACAGCCTCAGCATCCAACTTCTCTGAACGATAATTCATTTTAGAGATGGTGGTACTTAACCATGCTTCAAAATGTTGTTAATTCATTTGCATTTAATTGGTCAGTCGATTTCCACTTACTTCTTTCACCATTTTCTTCCATTTTACTAAGTTGAATTAGTGTTTGAGCATATTCAATTTCTTCTATGTGCTCAAGCATTTTCCCCATAGCATCTAGGTGATTGTTGAGTTGATTCACCTTATTTCGTACTTGATCTTCATCTAGGCGATTGTTTTCATTTAATTGTGAATTGGGATTCAAAAATCGCTCAATGACTGCTTCAGCTGTTGGGTGGAGAAATGAGAAAGGGTTGTTTGCAGATGAAAATAGTACTAGTGTAATGACTGGGTTTCGTTGTTATAGAAAAGCCAACGGAGAAAAATTTAGGGCCGGAAAACTTTTTCGTAGTATCTGGAGATTTCCCAACCTAGTTCAGATTTGGACGAAATTGGAGTCATTAAAGTATAGAGAAATCTTGTAGAAATTGGGTGGTTTAATTATGATTTTGAATACATGATTTTGAATACATGAGTAAATTGGGTGAGTAGAACTCCCGAAATTGATCTTAGCGTGAACGAGTAGTTTCTGAGTGTCGTTGGTTGAGGGTGTGTTATGAAAATGGGGGTTTGGAAATTTTTAATTTTATCACTGGTTCCATGTAAGCCGCAGTGATAGGATTATTCCCGCCACGGTGGGGACGCTGCAGCGGGACAAACGCGACTTAAGTCGGAAATAAAATCCCAAAAATATTTTATTCTGTAATTTTTTACTTTGAGAGCTAGGAGATGACCCTAGACGAGTTATTGCCATTTTTCACCATTATTGAGGCTAAATGTAAGGTTTTCACTCCCCGAATCAATTTTTTAATCCGTAGAATTTAGTTTCATGGGTAATTATCGATGGGGGAGGGTTTTTGATCTTGAATCTATGGTGGAAGAAACCTTAACCTAGGTGTGGGGATCAAGGGTTTGGCCTAGGGTTGATAAGGTTGATTATAATCCGGTTAATTAGGCCTCGTTTACTGATGCTTGAGTTAATTGTATGTTTTTAGACCATGAACAAGAGGGAAGAATCCATAAAGGGGAGGATCAAGTTTCTTAGTGTTGCAAACTTGTTTCAAGGTAGGTGATGGTTGTGATTTTATGTTGGTGTGATATATGTTTGTAGTTGCTTCATTGTAATGCATGTATGTATTTTATTAAAGCCTATTGATCACACCTAATGTAATTGAGTATGAACTTGCCACATTCTGGCATAAACATGGGATCGGTTTCCACGTTCCGGCATAAACATGGGATTGGTTTCCACGTTTCGGCATAAACATGGGATCGGTTGCCACGTTCCGGCACACTTACTTGGATTGGGTACCACGAACCGGTATGCTAACAGTTTGGGTTTGGATTCCATGAGAGGACCATTGAATTGTGTTGTGTATATACTTGTGATGATTACGTTCATATCTAATGATGATTGATACTGGAAGACTGTATGTTGGTCTAAAAGGATAATTGTATCCCTTGAGACTTGTGAAATTGCGCCTTATTTGTAAGTGATGACTTATATTGTATATGTGTGGTTTACTTTATTGTGACTGCTTATGTATATTTCACCTTTGGGATAACCTCATGATCCTACCAGTACATTTTGGTTGTGTACTGATATGACACTTTCTTTTTCTTTGTTGAGTACAGGGCATATTCAAGCAGTTATTGATAGACCTCAGCTAAGTGACTATTGATCGTGACCGGATTCAAGGGTGAGCCAGTTCTTTTAGGCGGCCATGGATCTCTCTTGTTTAAGTCCACTTCTTTTTGCACTCAGACTATTTGTTTAAAGTGGTTGCTTAGTTTTGGGGTTGTACCCCTTGTTCTTAGACTTGTCGTTAGTAGAGTTTTGGTACAGTGACTTTCAGATTCTAGGGGTTGTTTTTTCACATTAGTTTGTTTAGTTTATTTAAAACCTTTGGTGTTTATGGGTACTCCGTATTATTTTATAGTAATTTAAACTTGCTTCTGTATCTTTAAATACCTTAGTTTTCATAAAATTTGTTAGTTTGGGTTGTAGTAATGGTTCTTCCACCGGATGGTTTGGGTGGGTGCCAAGCACGATGGTCTGGGTCGTGGCAAAGTTTGTATCAGATCCCTAGGTTCGTTGATCTCATTGTACCAAAATGAGTCTAGTAGAGTCTTGCGGAACGGTACGATGACGTCCGTACTTTTGTTCGAGAGGCTATAGGAGTTTACATAAAGCTCACTTCTTTCTACTTCTTCATGCTATGACTTGAATCCAATTGGTACCTGGGTGATACAAATTGGTATCTTTCCACCTTCACTCTATGGTCCGATCTAGAGCAACAACAGCAGTAACACCATCACTAGCAAGAGAGGATGTGTATAGACTACTGATAGTTGAATAGGTCACCATTCCGAAAAAGTATCCATTGCCTCGGATAGATGACCTTTTTGCCCGATTCCAAGGTGCATCGGTTTTCTCTAAGATTGATTTAAGGTCTGGTTACCATCGCTTCAAGGCGGAAGAGGTTAAGAATTGGGTTCGACCAAGTTCTATGGTTGAAATTAGTAGTTTTGTCGGGCTCGCTAGCTACTATTGTCGCTTGTGGTATGAGTTGAGTCCAATTGGTATCTCCCGGTTTCAATTGGTATCTTAACAAAGTGAACTAGACGTGGTCACGACTGAAGGAACAAAAGCAAGGTAAATTGGAACTGAGAAGGTTCCAATTGGTATTTGGCCTTAGGGGCCATATAAGGCATAAATTATCAGTAATGGTGATCTATGGAATGAACTAATTAAAGAATTTGACCTTGTCTGCAAGTTGTAACTGCTTGAGTGTCGTGAAAAGAAAGTCATCACGAGATTAGGTACAAGGGTCTAGATAAATTACGATGTGGTTCGTAAGTGAGAAGTCTGAACATGCATTGCTACCAACTGATAAACGTGTGAGAGTCTGGGTTTATCCTGGGGATGTGTGTGTGGTAGTGTTGAAACAATGTAAAAGGATTCTAAAGTGCGTACTTCGTTGGGTTGATCGGGGGTAGAAAACGTTTGTTCTAGCTAAAGATATTTTCTTAAATGCCTAGTTATAGCTGGGAAATCTAGGGGGAAATATAGAAAAGAGAGGAACCCATAAATTGTTGGCGGCGGTTTTGTTTTCGTCAGACCGCCAGTGCGGGATTTCTCCCACTAGAGCGGGACAGGGCGAGACAGAATCTCAGCCCTGTCTCCCCTGTTTCCCCAGTCACAATTATGGACACCGAATCGTAGTCAAACTAACCCCCGTGATCTAATTCAATGTTCAGCCAGGCGAGGACGTTGCCTGTCAAGACGACAAGGCTCCATTATATACTTTTTTGGGCAAGACCGAGTTTTAGGTGTGTGATTCATTGGTCACTAGTGCTACTCTTGTCTGTTCCCGGATGGCTATTATTTTGTGTGAACTGGGTTCTACTTATTCGAATGTGTCTGTTCAATTATCTTGGGATTTGATGTGGTTTGTGATTTACTTGATGCTCCATCCATGTTTCTACCCCAGTTGAAGAGTCAGTCATAGTCACCCATGTGTATCGTGTTGTCCTATTGTGGTTATGGATTTTCAGAATTTTGGTTGATTTAGTTATGCTGGAAATGACTGACTTGATATAATCTTAGGCATGACTTGGTTGTCCCCCATATTATACCAGGCTTAATTGTAATACTAAGTCGGTAACTCTAGAGATCCACGGTAGGGAAATATTAGAGTGGGAAGGGGTGTACAAGCCTAAGCTAGCTAAGATCATATCCTCCCTTCGAGCTAGGAAACTGGTAGGGCAGGGTTGTTTGGCTTATTTGGTTCATTTTCGGGGTGTTGAGGTTGAGTCTCCCTCTATTTAGTCTATTCCTGTGGTATCTGAGATTTAAGGAAGTGTTTCCTATGGATTTTCCTTGTATGCCTCCATATAGAGATATAGATTTCTGCATTGACTTGGAAACTGACACTTGCCCCATTTCCATCCCTCCGTATCGTATGGCTCCAGCAGAATTAAGAGAACTTAAGGCTTAAATCCAAGAGCTTCTTGATAAAGGGTTCATTCGTCTTAATGTTTCCAAGTGGGTGCTCTTGTCTTGTTTGTTAAGAAGAATGAGGGTAGTATGAGGACAGATGATTTTATCTTAATCCAAAAAGGAGTGGATTAATACCAGAATGACAAGCTTATGGATAAAGAAAATTCCATTGAGTATACTTGGGTGAAGGAAATTGAAGATTTTAGTAAGAAAGTGCTTACCAAGATTGGGTTAGTCCTTTGAATTTGATTAGTTTACCTGAGTTTGAGGCGTCATGTTGATGAAAAAAGGTTGACTTCGTTGTGATAGTCAAGGCTGACGGAACGTAATGGCAATAAGAATTCGTGATGGATTGTGACAGGATGCAACTATATAATAAAATTGTTGATAAAGTGAATTTTTGTATAGTAATTGTGACTTGCGAGTATCCAAAGTCATGTTTTCTAATACTTGGTGAGTAACGTAGTTGTATGGAAAATTATAAGGGATGGTATGACACAACTCAAATAGAATGTTAAAGAGCTAGAGTCACACTGAAGAAAAATAATGGGATGTAGCACAACCTTTAGAGAGAGGCGAAAGCAAGAATATTTTATTTTATTACAAAGGCTAAATAGATATATTTAGGAGTGTATATAATTGGGTTCAGAGACACGTGATTTCATTCGTTTTGTTATGGCTATGGTAATAGTGTCACAAGTCCTTCAGATTGGTTAAAAACTATTGGAAAACACTTGAGGAAGGATTGGGCAGACATTAGCTCGAGTGTGGTGATAAATGCTTTGCCTCTCTTTTGAGTTTAGTAATGAGTGCGATTGATTTTTTTTAGTGAAAGGTATTGTAAGATCGATGGAGAGGCGATCAATGATAAGCGAAGATCCATGAATTCATAAAAGATTCCAGGTATAAGTTAATGTTGATAGATAAGGAGATTATGTTATACGGTTGAATTACCAATTCAGATTTTTCATCGTATGTCTACATTCGTAGTGATGTATTTCATCAAGGTATGAGTTTGTAAGGCGATAAATGATCAATTGTATCAGGTATTGAACCTTTGGAAGGACTTACACCTGGGTTGAGTCGTAAACTCTATTACTTTTAATTTTTAAAGTATCTAAGAAAGGTTTTCATTTAAAAAGTGCTGGTTTAGAGTATGTAGAGTATAGTGAATGGAAATGGCTGGTATCGACTATTCATAGGAAAACCTTTAGTGTTATTCTGTAAAATGCTTATGTGACCATCTATTTCGTTTTGTACACAGTAGTGAGTATGTTTCACTAGCTATGATAACTTGCGTTTTCACTTTTGTGGGTAGATCCCTAGTGGTGGATCATGGGTACCAACCCTGCGATGTTCCCTTGATAGAGTGTGAAGATTGGGAAGATTTAGTTATTTCAAATGACATATTTGGTGTTGTCTTGGAGTTGTTAAAGTATTTTAGTGGTTCTACATGTACCACCTTGCTTATGAGAATTTATAGAAGAGCTACCATGAGAATATATTGTTTTCTTAAAATCTTAATATCCATCTTGTCGTCGAGGTCATATATGGATTGTGTGTGGTTGAATGTGGGGATCATTGGGTCCAATTCTATTGTTCTTAAGATAGAATCTACAATTGCTAAATCCAACATTCAATTGTGGGGTTAGAGGGCCTATATGCTTAGACATATCCCTCGATGAGTACCTGATGTTTAAAGACCAAATGTTTATAACTTAAGATCATGGGAAATTGCGCTGTGAGATGGAGATGTAGATAAGAACTATGATTGGCTAGGTATTATGATTGTGTGTTGATTGGTCCAGGTTCACCTCTAATTGTGGCAAGTTTGGATTTAGGATTTTATCATGGTTATGTGAGAAATGATCTTAATTTTTGTGTCAAAGTCCTTAATGACATGTTGTAGACATGTGTACGATCAACTTTGGTGGTTATTAGGAATAGCCTTGTTGTTACTTAAGTTTATATACAACAATAATTATCACTCAAGTATTGTGATGACTTCATTAAGCCCTTGTATGGGAGGATGTGTAGGTATTCAACTTGGTTGGTTTGAGGACAAAGATTATATCATAAAGTGAGACTCAGTGTAGTTAAATAAGACCTTCAGTATGAGGAAGAACCCATTGAAATTCTTGATCATGATGTCCGGAAGCTAAAGACATGTGATACAAGTATCCCTAGTAATTCGACATTTCAGATACTACTCCATTCTTTATTTAGCCGGTCTTTCCTAAAGTTTGTCACTCTGGGTAAATTGGTATCTATTGTAACGACCGGGTTCCGTCGTTATAGAAAGTCGACGTGAAAATTTTTTGGGCCGAAAAACTTTTTCGTAGTATCTTAAGATTCCCCAACATAGTCCAGAGTTGGAGAAAATTAGAGTCATTAAAGTCTAGGCAAATCAGGTAGCAATTGGGTGGTTTAATTATGATTTTGATTACATGATTAGATAGCTAAGATGTTAAGGAATCCATACGACTTTACGAAATTGAATTCGGTTGAGTACAACTCCCGAAATTGATATTAGCATGAACATGTAGTTTCTTAGTGTCGTTGGTTGAGGGTATGTTGTGAAAATGTGGGTTTCGAAATTCTTAATTTTCTCACTGGTTCCATCCAAGCCGTTGTGGAGGGATTATTCCCGCCAGGGTGGGGCCATTGTAGCAGGATGGGTCCCGCTGTAGCTGGACAGACGCGACTTAAGTCGGAAATAAAACCCCAAAAACGTTTTATTCTGCACTTTTAGAGCTAGGACACGACCCCAAAAGAGTTCTTGACCATTTTCACCATTCTTGAGGCTAAATGTAAGGTTTTCACTCTCCCAATCTATTTTTCGATCCGTAGAACTTAGTTCTTGGGTAATTATTGATCGGCGAGGGTTTTTGATTTGGAATTTATGGTGGAAGAAACCCTAACCTAGGTATCGGGATCAAGGGTTTGTCATAGGGTTGATAAGGTGGATTATAATCCGGGTAATTAGGCCATGTTTATTGATCCTTGCATTAATTGTATGTTTTTAGACCACAAACAAGCGGGAAGAATCCGGAAAGGAAAAGATCAAGTTTCTTAGGGTTTCAAACTTGTTTCGAGGTAGGTGATGGTTGTGATTTCATGTTGGTGAGATATATGTTTGTAATTGCATCATTGTAATGCATATATGTATGTGAATGAAGCCTATTAGTCCCACCTAATGTAATTGAGTATGAATGAATGATTGTATGCCATGAATCAACAATTGATTGTATGATTATGAGAATGTACATTATGATTGTGATTGTGGCTTATTGAATGAATCGGTAGCCACGTTCCGTCATAAACATGGGATCGGCTGCCAAGTTTCGGCACAAACATGGGATTGGTTGCCACGTTCCGGCATAAACATGGGATTGGCTTCCACGTCCTGTAATAACCCAGAAATCTACTAAGATCAAGCTAGAATCCAATGGAAACTAGTAGGTGAGACTAGAGTCGTACGTGTGAGCTTTTGAGTTTGATGTTTGGTTGTAGGTTGTATATTGACTTCCCGAGCTTAGGTTGAGGTGTCTAGGGGTTAAAAGTCAAGGTACGACCCCCCAAAGACCAACCAAGGGTCCTTGGGGAGGACCCTAAAGTCTAACCCCCAAGGCTGCCTAAGTTCACAAAAACTGCCAAAATTCTATGACCTACGGATGGCGATTCACGGCCAGTATGTCAAGTGACGCCCTGTAGGTCTTACTCCGTGGTTATAGGCCTGGTTGAGGAGCTGCAGGTCAATACCACGGATCGGAAGGACACCACTTAGATCAATTGACGGACCATAGGTCCATGGGGTGTGGATTGCACCTACAATCTCCCCAAAGTCGGCCAATAGGTGGGTTAGTTTAGGTAATTCGTTTTTTGTTCGTTTTAAGTAGGGGTTGCATAATATGGCTTTATTTTATGTATATAAAGTATTTTAAGGTATTAAACAGCTCATTAAATGATTATAACCCAGGACCCCAAATCAAAACCCCAAGTTCTCTTCCCTCCCAAAAATCCTCTCTCTAGAACCCACATTGAAGAACAAAGAAAGAGATCAAGGAAAGATTGAAGATGGGAGCTTTTCACTACAAATTTGGAAGGATTGTACACCTAAGGTATGGGAGTCCTTCATCCTTGGGAAGCTATCACCCAAGGACCCCTTTCAAAAGCTTTAAACTCAATTCTAGAAAACTCAATTAGCTAGGGTTTCAACTCAACTCCATGGATTCATTTTAAAGTTGATTTTAAAGGTTGAATTATGGTGTTTCATGAATATATGACTGATTTTACATAACTTTAACTAGAAATCCTTCAAGAATCCATGAGACCCCCAACCCTAGTTATGGTTCTTCTTTGCATTATGTGATGGTTTTGCAAGTTGGTCCAATTGATTGTATGTGAGTTAATTATGATGTAATTGTGTGATCTAAGTGTGATTTTACGTGGATACTTGATTAACCTCAGATTTCTAAGGTGAATTGATATAGTCTAGGGTTGTGCCATGAAAGAGACTAGATGAGGGTTTAAATGTGATCCTCCAAGAATGATGAATTTCTTAATGTAATGCTTTATTTTAGATCACCTATACTTGAATTGATCTAGGGTAATGATTCTAGACATGCATTGCTTATGAATGAAGCTTGTAGACATGAACTAACTTGGTTAAGATCTTATATGATGAATTATGGTTGTAGAATCATTGAGATTTAGTTTACTTGATGCTATATGTCTATAATGGACTAAGAAGGAACATGTGGTTAGATTATCTTGAGAATTAGGTATACATGATGATCATGTGAGGCATTGCTTGAGAGTAGGACTTGTAACATGAATATGACTCCTAGGGCTTTAAAGGTAAAAGCTAATATGAACAAGTTACGAATATTTAGGCTTAAGGAAAGAAGTTATTATATATGTTGAAGTTGTATATGGAAATAATGTGCAAAGACTTCACCCACGTGACCTATAATATGATCACATGAGTTTATGCATGAAATGAATTGATTACTTGAGTCATGGTTGTATCTATGTTATATATGTTGAATGCTAGATGTGTAGACTCAATATTATCCTTGAATGTAATATATATAAATTGCATATGATTGTGGTATTATGTATATGCCTATGAACACCGAAGAAGGAAGTGTCTATGATGATAATGTATCTATGCTGTTGATTGAAAGGTTAGTTCTCATATGCACCTTTTCATACTATTATGCATGAAATGTACACGATCATACTGATCCACTTGAAAGGTGGAGGTGTTTAGTTATTGTGTATGTTGTGGTATTGATAAAAGATCCCTCTTTCCTATACCCTTACACATGACTATGTACGATATGATATGACTATGTATGAGATGTTATGACTATGGTCGTATTGTTATGTTGCATGAAAGGCTATACTAATGAACAAACTATGAATAATGAGGTAAAATGTTACTCACCTAGTAATAATGATTCTAAGGTGGAAAGTTAGTTCTCACCTAAATGAATCGATGAGCTATTTAGTGATTGTATTGAACGAAGGGTAAAGTATTCCTTCACACATGTAGATACAATTCAATACTAATTATGTATAATTGGGAAGTAACGCTTAGTACCGAGTGGATATGGACATTTAGGAAAAGGCCCTTCCGCTAATGCAATAGGTTGGATCATCTATAGTAAACTCACAGGTTGGGTCATCTACAGTAAACTCACAGGTTGGGTCATCTACAGTAAACTCATGAGATGGAAGCTCCTTCGCTAATGCAATTGGTTGGGTTTCTAGAAGCAATCTCCCTATCCCATAACTATGTGCCAAACATAGGAGTTAGCTAGTGGATCCACATAAAAGCTAAATATAACTAGTTCTACCTTCGGCAAGTAGAGCGCCTTCTTTCGGTGTGGGGTTATATGACACGAAATTCAATGTAGTTAACATGGTCTATGTCGGTTATGGATATTATTCCCTAAATAATAATATAATGAATATGATGGGAATTGTACTATGACTTCTTAATGGGTTTACTTAGTAAGAGTGGGGATAAGGGACTTCACTTTTACATCGCACAACTAGACGTATTAGGATGTTATGGAATGGTTTCCTTATGCTATGATGAGATATGTATTTATGTATAGATAATGAATGGATTGAGTTATAGGCGACTTTCCTTATGTTTAATTAATGTTTATGTTTATATCTTTACTTATGATTATGGATTATAATATGTGTAAAGATGATGAATATGACTAAAGTAACTTCAAAGGGATACCTAGTGGGGGTGGTATTATGGGATGCCAATCTCACATTGCACATGTGTTGTTAGGGGTTTCTTAGGTGGTGACTACTAAATGATGAGATGATCTTGGTCTTTGACTTGTATTACTTTATGATTGGAGGCTATGTATTGTGAAGATTGTGATTTGTATGATGTTGATCTTGGATACTATGGTTGTTATTATGACGATATCTCTCATGTTATGATGAAATGTGTGTGAGTTGCCTTATGGAGTGCATTCTCCAATTATTTCAAAGATGATTATAAGAAATGGGATATAGTATAATTTCAAATGAAAAGTCCCTTTCTATACTTGTTTTAATGATTTTATGCATGACTTCCATACTTAGTACTTTTTGTGCTAACCCCATCTTTCTACATTTTCTATAAGTGTAGGCTTTGGAGATATTTGATTCCATCCTCGTGGCTAGGTTCATAGGATATCAAGAAGAAGAAGATTGGTGAGTCCTCATCGTGTTTGAGGGCTCAACCTTATGTCCTTTATTGTCTTTCTTTTATGTTTTGGACTTTGGATGTAAGGGATATGTCCTACGATTGTATTTCAAGAGTTTTATTCCAAGTTTAATATATGGCTTGATACATAGTGTCATAGGTTGTCTTTCATTTTATAAGGGATGTCGAGGCTAAAGAAAAATTTAAATTCCATACTATTTTCCTATGCTTTAATGTTCATGTATGCTATAAGGTTTGTATGCGACCCCTTCAGTCTCAATTACGACGTGTCACGACTAGGGTGTAGTCTCGGGTCGTGAAAAACGTGGTATCAGAGCATAAGTTCTTTGGATAGTTTTAGGATGTACTAAACCACGTCTAGTAGAGTCTTGTTCATCGGTGTGAGTCGCGACACATCTATGAGTGAAAGGCTATAGGGCGTTAGGAAATTTCATTTCTTCATTCTCTAGTTGTGCCATAGAGTTTAACTCTACAAGGAATTTTTCTCTAACCGGTGGTCTTCAAGATGTGACTACTCGAAGGCTCTTGTTATAAGGAGCAATGGGGGAAGATGTTGGTTGAAATGCTAATTAAGGCTATATGGCTAGATAGGACTTAATATGCTAGATTTAGATGTCATCCTTAGGTTCGATTGGTAGTGTTATTGTTATGCTCCTATGTGATGGTAAAACCCGTATAGTCAAATTGTTAGTCCCCAAGTGAGCTTATCCGAGAGTGGAAGGGGGAATGATCTATGCCATGAGTTTGGATTGAGTTTTGTCTTAAAGTTGACGTTGAGGGTTGCATGTAACACTTAGTTAAGGTGAAGAAGAAGTATAAATGTTGACCAACTTCAAAGAGTTAGTTGTCTTTTAAGATTGATCTTAAGTATGGTCATTTTAAGTTCTGGTAGGTTGTAAAGTTTGATGAAATAGGGTGCTTGAGAAATGCCTATAGATGTTGATTAAATAGACTCCGCTAAAAAGGATAGAAGTGTAATTCACCATGGTCTTGAATCACCTTGTGTGATGGATGTGAAAACTTAGTGATGACTTGCCCCGACCTTAGAGTTGAAAGAAATGGTGCTTAGAAAAGTCCGTATAAGTTAACTTCCGTGAGGAAGATAATGTTCTTGAGGGTAAGGTCATTAAGTGTCTTTGATGTCCACGATTTAGATTGGCTTGGAATGCTCGCCTTGAGAAGTGAATTGAGTTGAGAAGTTTAGTCTCGGTTTTGTAGGCTCATATGAGATTTTGAGTGGTGTTGGTAAGGTTGCTTGTAAGTAAGAGTGCTTAGATGAGAACCTTTCCAATCTAGAAGTACCAATTGGGATCTTAGACCGGAAAATTAAAAAATAGAAGAGAAAGGAAGTGCTTCCATGAAAATGTTGAGCAGTGGTATTTTAGTAAGGGTTGTAGTTGAGGTTGCTTATTTGGTAGGCCAAGGACCAATGAGCTGTCCCTATATCTTTATGTTCCCCTATATTCCTCCTCTAGCTCAAGATGTTATGTCCTCCTTGACTCATTTTATGATTTTGGAGTCTTGGATGTTATGTGTGTCCTATGATTCCCTTGTCCCTTAGAGTTACTCTTGTTATGTAGGGTTTGGATGCACGAACATTAGACCTCTATTGTTTTTAGAACCTGGTAAAGGTCATAATGAGTCTTGGTAAAGCTTTGGGTTTGTTTGAAAGGAGTAGTATTTGAGGTCTTAGTAAGGGGCTTGCTCCCAAGAGGGAGATCGTGTACTTAGATAGCAGAATTGATTAAGAAGTTCCGATATTCTCATCCATTTCTTCTTTTCCTATTCTAGCTTGAGACCAAAAGTTCCTTTTTGGGCTTGTACTAGGTCTAAGATTCATGAGTGTTTTAGAAATTTCCAGGAACTCCTTATGTTATGCATGTTGTTGAGATATTCTTGTTTTGCATAAAATGAGTTTTTCATGATTTATAAGTTCCTCATGTTGTTGTGCATTCCAGTATGTTGATGACATATTTGACTTCACGAGATGGTTTGATGAACATGCTTTTATGGTGCTTTTGATAAGATGGCACCTTGACTCCATAATGTTGTATTGAGCTTGCTTCTAATGAGAAAGTGTAATTCTTCCTATGACTATGTCATTAATGATGTTTGGAAGTGTTTGTGAAGGCTCACTCCCAAGGAGGAGATGGTGTGCCTAGTTAACATTGTGTTATGTGCTTATGTGTTGCCTTGACTTTCCTTATATGATGCATGTTCATGAAAACTTGTGTTTTAAAAGAAAGTGAGTTTATCTGAATTTTTTTCCTCATGTAGTAGTGCTTTGGGTAAGAGGTACCTATGGTACTTCATGGGAAGATTGTAAGAGCCTGTTTTAGTTAGGAGTTGAGAATTCCTCCTTAAAGGAAATGCTTTTTGAAAATGATTTGCATACGAGCTCCATGAGAGGATATCGAGCATGTTATGACTAGGAGAAGGTAGTTCATCCTATGACCATGAGATATTTTTCATATCATGCCTAATGAATTTGTTGTTGTAGTCCTTACTTCATTGTATTGCATTGATCATGTTGAATTGGAGTTGATGTTACCTCGTTTGAATAAGTAGACATTGTGAAAAGTATATTTTGAGTTGTGCATTGTTGTGATGTTTCGTGCATGATGGGCTGCTAGTCTTGAGTCTTTAATTCCAGGAATGTCTTTAAAGTGTCATTCGAGGACGAATGTTCCTAAGGGGGATATAATATCACATTCCGGAAATCTAGTAAGACCAATCTAGAGTCTAATGGAAACTAGTAGGTGAGACTAGAGTTGTACGTGTGAGCTTTTGAGTTTGATGTTTGGTTGTAGGTTGTATATTGACTTCCCGAGCTTAGGTTGAGGTGTCTAGGGGTTAAACTTCAAGGTACGACTCCCCAAAGACCAACCAAGGGTCCTTGGGGAGGACCCTAAAGTCTAACCCCCAAGGCTGCCTAAGTTCACAAAAACTGCAAAAATTCTATGACCTACGGATGGCCATTCACGGCCAGTATGTCAAGTGACGCCCTGTAGGTCTTGCTCCGTGGTTATAGGCCTGGTTGAGGAGCTGCAGGTCAAAACCATGGACCGGCAGGACACCCCTTAGATCAATTGACGGACCATAGGTCCATAGAGCGTGGATTGCACCTTACAATCTGCCCAAAGTCGGCCAATAGGTGGGTTAGTTTAGGTAATTTGTTTTTAGTTTTTTTCAAGTAGGGGTTACATAATATGGATTTATTTTATGTATATAAAGTATTTTAAGTTATTAAACACCTCATTAAATCATTATAACACAACACCCTAAATCAAAACCCCAACTTCTCTTCCCTCCCAAAAATCTTCTCTCTTGAACCCCCATTTCATAACCAAGAAAGAGATCAAGGAAAGCTTGAATATGGGAGCTTTTCATTAAAAATTTTGAAGGATTCTACACCTAAGGTATGGGAGTCCTTCATCCTTGGGAAGCTATCACCCAAGGACCCCTTTCAAAAGCTTTTAACTTAATTCTAGAAAACTCAACTAGCTAGGGTTTCTAAACTCCATGGATTCATTTTAAAGTTGCATTTACAGGTTGAATTATGGTTGTTCATGAATGTATGACTGATGTTACATAACTTTAACTCGAAATCCTTCAAGAATCCATGAGACCCCCAACCCTAGATATGGTTCTTCTTTGCATTATGTGATGGTTTTGCAAGTTGATAGAATTGATTGGATGTGAGTTAATTATGATGTAATTTTGTGATCTAAGTGTGATTTTACGTGGATACTATCAACCTAATATTTCTACGGTGAATGATATAGTCTAGGGTTGTGCCATGTAGAGGCTAGATGAGGGTTTAAATGTGATCCTCCAAGGATGATGAATTTCTTCATGTAATGCCTTAGTTTAGATCACCTATACTTGAATTGTTTAGGGTAATGATTCTAGACATGAATTGCTTATGAATGAAGCTTGTAGACATGAACTAACTTGGTTAAGATCTTATATGATGAATCATGGTTGTAGAAGCATTGAGATTTAGTTTACTTGATTCTATATGTCTATAATGGAGTAAGAAATAACATGTGGTCAGATTATCTTGAGAATTAGGTATACATGATGATCATGTGAGGCATTGATTGAGAGTAAGACTTGTAACATGAATATGACTCCTAGGGCTTTAAAGGTAAAAGCTAATATGAACAAGTTAAGAATGTTTTGGCTTAAGGAAGGAAGATATTATATATGTTGAAGTTGTATATGGCATTAGTTTGCAAAGACTTCACTTATGTGACCTATAATATGATCACATGAGTTTATGCATGAAATGAATTGATTACTTGAGTCCTGGTTGTATCTATGTTATATATGTTGAATGTTAGATGTGTTGACTCAATATGATACTTAAATGTAATATATATGAATTGCGTGTGATTGTGGTATTATGTATATGCCTATGAAAACTGGAGAAGGAAGTGTCTATGATGATAATGTATCTATGGTATTGATTGAAAGGTTAGTTTTCATATGCACCTTTACATACTATTATGCATGAAATGTACACAATCATGTTGATCCACTTGAAAGGTGGAGGTGTATAGTTATTGTGTATATTATGGTATTGATTCAAGATCCTTCTTTCCTATACCCTTATACATGACTATGTACGATATGATATGACTATGTATGAGATATTATGACTATGGTCATATTGTTGTGTTCAATGAAAGGCTATTCTTATGAACACACTATGAATAATGAGGTAAAATGTTACTCACCTAGTAATAATGATTCTAAGGTGGAAAGTTAGTTCTCACCTAAATGAATCGATGAGCTATTTAGTGATTATATTGAACGAAGGGTAAAGTATGCCTTCACACATGCAGATACAATTGAATACTAATTATGTATAATTGGGAAGTAACGCTTAGTACCGAGTGGATATGGACATTGAGGAAAAGGCCTTTCCGCTAATGCAATAGGTTGGGTCATCTATAGTAAACTCACAGGTTGGGTCATCTACAGTAAACTCATGAGATGGAAGCTCCTCCGCTAATGCAATAGGTTGGGTTTCTAGAAGCAATATCCCTATCCCATAACTATGTGCCAAACATAGGAGTTAGCTAGTGGATCCACATAAAAGCTAAATATAATTAGTTCTACCTTCGGCAAGTAGAACGCCTTCTTTCAATGTGGGGTTATATGTCATGAAATTCAATGTAGTTAACATGGTCTATGTCGGTTATGGATATTCTTCCCTAAATAATAATATAATGAATATGATGGGAATTGTACTATGACTTCTTAATGGGTTTACTTAGTAAGAGTGGGGATATGGGACTTCACTTTTACATTGCACAACTAGACGTATTGGGATGTTATGGAATGGTTTCCTTATGCTATGATGATATATGAATTTATGTATAGATAATGAATGGATGAGTTATAGGCGACTTTTCTTATGTTTAATTAATGTTTATGTTTATATCTTTACTTATGATTATGGATTATAATATGTGTAAAGATGATGAATATGACTAAAGTAACTTCAAAGGGGTACCTAGTGGGGTTGGTATTATGGGATGTCAATCTTACATTAAACATGTGTTCTTACGGGTTTCTTAGGCGGTGACTACTGAATAATGAGAGGGTCTTGGTATTTGACTTGTATTACTTCATGATTGGAGGCTATGTATTGTGAAGATTGGGATTTGTATGATGTTGATATTGGAGACTATGTTTGTTATTATGATGATATCTCTCATGTTATGATGAAATGTGTGTGAGTTGCCTTATGGGGTGCATTCTCCATTTATTTCAAAGATGATTATAAGAAATGGCATGTAGCATAATTTCAAATGAAAAGTCCCTTTCTATACTTGTTTTAATGATTTTGTGCATGACTTCCATACTTAGTACTTTTTGTGTTAACCCCATCTTTCTACATTTTCTATTAGTGTAGGCTTTGGAGATATTTGATTCCATCCTCGTGGCTAGGTTCATAGGAGATCAAGAAGAAGAAGATTGGTGAGTCCTCATTGTATTCGAGGGCTCAACCCTATGTCCTTTATTGTCTTTCTTTTATGTTTTGGACTTTGGATGTAAGGGCTATGTCCATACGATTGTATTTCAAGAGTATTATTCCAAGTTTAATAGATGGTTTGAGACCTAGTGTCAAAGGTTGTCTTTCATTTTATAAGAGATCTTAAGTCTAAAGAAAAGTTTTAAATTTCGCACTATTTTCATATGCTTTAATGTTCATGTATGCTATGAGGCTTGTATGCGAACACTTCGGACTCAAGTACGCCGTGTCACGTCTAGGGGGTAGTCCCGGATCGTGACACTTCTGGCACAATAACTTGGATCGGGTACCACGAATCGGTATACTAACAGTTTGGGTTTGGGTTCTATGAGAGGACCATTGAATTATGATGTGTATATACTTGTGATGATTACGTTCATATCTAATGATGATTGATATTTGAAGACAGTATGTTGCTCTAAAAGGATAAATGTATCCCTTGAGACTTGTGAAATTGTGTGCTATTTGTAAGTGCTGACAAATATTGTATATGCGTGCTTTACTTTTTTGTGACAAGTTATATATATTTCACCTTTGGGATAGCCGCGTGATCCTACCAGTACATTGTGGTTGTGTACTAATACTGCACTTGCTTGTTCTTTGTTGAGTACAGGGCATCTTCAGGCGGCTATTGATAGAACTCAGCTAAGTGACTATTGATCGTGACCGGATTCAAGGGTGAGCCAGTTCTTTCAGGCTGCCATGGATCACTCTTGTTTATGTCCACTTCTTTTCTAACTCATACTATTTGTTTAAGGTGGTTGTTTAGTTTTGGGGTTGTACCCCTTATTCTTAGACTTGTCGTTAGTAGAGTTTTGGTACAATGACTTTTAGGTTCTGGGGGTTGTTCTTCCATATTAATTTGGTTAGTTTATATAAACCTTTGGAGTTTATGAAGACTCTGTATTATTTGTATAGTCATTTAAACATGCTTCCGTATCTTTAAATACCTTAGTTTTCATAAAATTTGTTTGCTTGGGTTGTAGTAAAGGTTCTCCCACTGCAGGGTTTGTGTGAGTGTCAATCACGACGGTCTGGGTCGTGACAACTATTTCAATATCAACATCGCACAAATCAACAAGTTGGCTCGCTATTCTATATAGACTTGGGCGATGGTTGGAAAATGCTACATTGCGAGTACATTGATTTTCTATTTCTAACATTGGAAATGTTTGTTGCACTCTAGTCTTGTTGCTCTCCATCGCTAAAATTATAAAGAACAACATTAAAATAAAAGTTTATCTAAGAATTAATTTCTTTTTTTTAAGAAATGACACTTGTGAGAAATAGAATATAGTGGCACTATATATATACATCAAAAACATCCATGCAATAAATTTATTACCAAATCATGTGATTGAAAATAGTTAGAGATATCTGCATTTTCAGCTAAAAGGGTAAATATTTTAACACTCATTATAAGCTTATCATTGTGGTTAGATAGTATGAAGATAATTTTAAAAAATATTAACAATTATGCACAATAATCTTTTAAATTTTATAGTCAAAGTCAAAGTCAAATATAATTTACATAAATACTTGAATAGATATGTTTCAATGAATTAAGAAAATAAAAAGTCAACCTTTCCATGTGCACTAATGTGAATCAAATATAAAATTTTCACTTTAATAGAAACCTGAAAAGAAGCATTATAAGTCAACCTACTATAATAAAAAAATTATTTTAATTTGAAATAGGTAAATATTTAATGTACTTACTAAGTTTAGGCAATCTTTCTTGACCTTAGAAGTTGGTGATCTTCGATTGACTTTTGTAAAGTTACTAGACTTCATTCATTTTGCCTTTTTTTTAGACATCCAAGTAAGAAGTTCGACAATTCTTCCCCTAATGTTTCTCGTTCATTCTTCTTCATTTCATCATTATGTTGTGTTTGTCTAATGTTGTTGTTTACAACTTTTCTTACTTTGTTTGTTGCTTAGTTGGCGGTCTTCTTTAAGAAAATTTAAATCTTAACACTCATTATGAATCAACTAATATTTTCACTATTTTTTTTTCATTATTTGACTATAGCAATCACTATATTATTTGACTATATCTAAAATAATGGAAAAGTACTGTGAATATGTATGGTTAGACTCTTAGCTAGCATTTGGCTCCAGGTTCCGAAATATTCTTGACAAATAATAATTGGGCTAAGTTTTTGGTGAAATTGTATTAGTGTTTGGCCTCAAATTCCCAAATATTTTTGTCAAATAATATTTGGTGTAAGTTTTTGATGAAATTACTCCATCTGTTCGGCCTCAAGTTTTTCTAAGAATATTTGACTATTTAAAAAATATATTATTTATATTCCTAAGTTCTAAAAACTATTAAATATACCCATAAATTTATATCATCTATTAACAGTAAATATGTTCATTTAAAAAATAACCTTATAAAATAATTGATATCAATCAACAGTAAACAACAACAAAATAACAATGTATGCAAGAACAATACATTAATCGCAGATAGACATGAATTGGAAATTTCTTGATGTTCTGATACTAAATAAGTAAAAATTAATTGGATAATAGAAAAGAATCATTATATAAGTGTATCCACTATAATAAAACAATTTCAATTTTAACTTTAAATAGGTAAACGTTAAATTCCCTTGATACTATTTACTCTTCCGTAAATAACAGTTTTTTCAAAAAAATGAAAAACCTAAGTAAGCGTAATACTATTTAAAAATTGCTATATTTACATTCAAAATTACCTAATAATGCAAAAAATTGTATACACTAATAGTACATTAAACTTAAACTCACACAAAAATCAAACCAAAGAACATATTGATTGGCTTTCCTAATTAAAAAGTCAATCAAAATCTTATTAAAATCGATATGACACTAAGAATTTTTCTTCAAAACATAGTCCATTATATAATACTAATAACAAGATATTTTTAAGAATTTTATAATAATATTTTTAATCATTTGATAGTTGAAATTCACCAGACTTAGTAATTGAGATTTATGCTTTGTAATGCCCATTCAATCAAGAATTATATTTTTGCAAGGAGTTTTTCTTTCCAAAAGTTCAAATTTCGAGACATTTACTTAAGAATAAAAATATGTGCTAAAAATTGATGTCATTTCTATAATTTTCATCTTTTATTCTTATCCATCCCTTTCTTTAATATTTTAAACTAGAGAACAACTAATATACAAAGGAGAAAAGGTATACTAAAGCATATCTAAAAAAATAATATATTGATATCGAAAATCATAACAGAATACATACTTCTTTTGCCATTTTCTTCCATTTGACTAAGTTGAACTAGTGTTTGAGCATATTCAATTTCTTCTATGTGCTCAAGCCTTTTACCCATAACATCTAGGTGATTGTTGAGTTGATTCACCTTATTTCGTACTTGATTTGCATCTAGGCGAATGATCACTTAATTGTGAATTGGGATTCAAAAAACGTTCAATGATTGGTTCAGCTGTTAGGTGGAAAAATGACAAAGGTTTATTTGCAGGTGAAAGTAGTACTATTCCAATATCAACATCGCACAAATCAACAAGTTCGCTTGCCATTCTGTATACACTCGAGTGACGTTTTTCGGACTCTAGTCTTCTTGCTCTCCATCGCTAAAATTATAAAGAACAAGAATAAAATAAAAGTTTATCTAAGAATTAATATATTTTTTAAAATAAATGACACGTGTGAGAAATAGAATATAGTGGCACTACATATATATACATCAAAAACATCTATGCAATTAATTTATTATAACACCCCGTAACGTGAAAGAGTCTTTGTTGGAAAGAATGAAAATCTGGGAAATTGGTTAAATTATGTTAAGTTTGAGTTTTGGGTCAAATTCAACCAACCATAACTCCTACCTCGGGAAGAATAAGGTGTACCTCTAGATATCGTAGGAAATATCATGGAATTATCTTTCTAACGCCATAGATTTTACTCAAGTCCGAGTTCGTATGAGTGATATATGTCCATTTGAAGTTGGTCTATCTCGTTAAGAAAAGTCAAAATTGTATTTTGAAAGGGTAGTTTGGTCTTTTTCTTACCCTTTTATTTTAATTCATTATTGGTAATTACTTAGGGATCTAAACTGAAATTGGTAAGTTTATGCTTTGGAAAAATTGAGGTAGGGTTTTAGAGAAGAGAAAAGAGGAGGAGAAAAGAGAAGAGAAGCAAGGAAATCGTCAAGTTCTTGAAGCTAAGATCGTGGATTTCGTCAACGGGTGATCTCTACGAGGTATGTGAGATCACATTTAGTTCACCCATGCGCCAATCATGATTAATTTGAGTGAATTTATATTCTTGAAGGTTTAGAAATTGAGTTCTTGATGGGTTCTATTGAAGTTCTATTGAGTTCTTGATTCGTTGAAAGTGTTGAGGAGTTGATTGATTCAAATTCATGAAACTAGGTGTCGTTTTGAGTAGATTGTTGCACATTTTAATAATGTAGATGAATCTAAGTATTTGGGGAAAGAACGAATCAAAGCTAGAGGTTTTAGAGTTGAAAAACGACCAAGGAAGTTCATCATAAATCTGGGGAATAGGGGTGGGGCTCCGCGCCTCTCAGCGCGCCCCAAAGAGTCCTATGAGGTTTTGACACTGAGGCGCCGCATCAGCCAGCGCACCCCAACTTCAGCTTTGAAGTTTTGGGTCTGGCGGCTTGCGCCACCCAGAGCGTTAGGGACGCCGGGTCTTTTACTTCTTTCCCATTCATTCTGTACTAGTTCCCTTAAAACATACCTATGTTTCCTCGTTGATTCCTACACTCTAAAGTATGTTTAAACAACATGAAATCATCCATAACATGAGATCATGAGCCTTGAATCAATAATTCAATTCAAGGAAAGTTAAGATCTAAGTCAAGAGAAGTAAGAGTCAAGTCAAAAGAAGTTCTTAGAGTTTTCCAAAAATCTTTTCCAAATGTTTTAACTTTGTTTTAAGACTTAAAGTTCAAGTTGAGTAAAGAGTAAAGAGTAATGATTGATGTTCATTTCTTCAAAGAGTATATGGGGACTATGTATTCCCAAAGAGTTTAAAATGTTTTCACATTTAAACAAGAAAAGGAAACCTTGATTTTCGAAGAGCCTTTGAGCTAGTTTTCAGAAAAGAGTAAATGCTTTCACAATTAAGAAACAGAGGAAACTTTGATTTCCAAGATAGGCCTTTAGCTTAGATTTTGAGCAATTATCTCAAATCACATAAATAAGAATGTTTGTAAACATAAGAGCTAGTATCATATTTTGGGAGTAGTATTGAGCATCGATATGGAAGAGAGTTCAGAGAACTCCCAGCTCCCATAAACCATGTAGCCACCATGGGTAGAAAAGGGTAATACTTTTTAGATGATTCCTTAGTGATTTTAAGCATAGACTAGTGGATCCACACAGTATTCAGGTTCTATACCCTCGGTAAGGTATAGGACGGTCCTAACAGCGTGAGGCAAAATGTTGTATCATCACAATAACTCTTACGTGATGGTTGTCGGTTAGAGAATCTCCCATAGAAGTATTTGTATTCTTATATACACAATTCATTTGTATTTTTATATATATTTTAGAATTATATTGTATCTTTGCATACACACAGAGTATTATTGTATTTCCAAATACACAGAGTTGATATCCATGTTTTAAAAGCTTTTCTTTATATTGCATTTACACTACTGCTTTATATTGAAAGGATTTCAATTGAGTTGAGTTGAGTTGAGCCAGGTAAGTTCTTCAGCTCCTTCCAAGCTTAGGTCTGTTTTAGAATTTCCCTCGCATACTCGTACATTCAATGTACTGATACCATTTGGCCTGCATCTTTTAATGATGCAGATACAGGTAACCAGAATCAACATCCAGTGCATCGTTGATTCTTTTTTAGCTCCAGAGTTTGTTGGTGAGCCTCCCTACTATCGAAGGATTCCCTTTTATTGCTTTTAGCAGTTTTAGTACATTGGATGTCGTGGGTCTTGTCCTGACATCCATCTCAGTTGTTTAGAGGCTTCATAGATAGTCCGATCTTAGTTCTTTAGTCTTTTCATTTTCATCATCTTATGTTGAGACTTGAGTTTTCCTTATTGGCTAGTTGAATGTTTTCTTTATAACATTCTAAGTTTTATATAGGTTATTTTTGATAAAGTTATGTCTTCCGCTGAGTAAGTAAGCAAGGCCAAGGGTTCGCTTGGGGCCAGCAATGGTTCTCGAGTGCTAGTCTCGCCAGGGTGTAGGCTCGGGGCATGACATTTATTACCAAATCATGTGATTGAAAATAGTTAAAGATATTTGGCATTTTAAGCTAAAAGGGTAAATATTTTAACACACATTATAAGCTTATCAATTGTGGTTAGATAGTATGAAGATAATTAAAAAAAATACTACCAATAATGCACAATAATGTTTTAAATTTTATAGTCAAAGTCAAATATAATTTAAATAAATATTTGAATAGATATGTTTTACTGAATTAAGACAAATAAAAAGTCAAACATTCCATGTGCACTAATGTTAGTCAAATATAAAATTTTAACTTTAGTTAAAAACTGAAAAGAAGCGTGATAAGTGAACCAACTATAATAAAAATATAATTTAATTTGTAATAGGTAAACATTTAATATACTTACTATGTTTAGGCAATCTTTCTTGACCTCGGAAATTGGTGAACTTCATTTGACTTTTGTAACGTGATTAGATTTCATTCATCTTGCCTTATTTTTAGACATCCAAGTAAGAAGTTCGACAATTCTTCATCTAATGCTTCTCGTCCATTCTTCTTCATTTCATCATTTTGTTGTGTTTGTGTAATGCTATTGTTTTCCACTTATCTTGCCTTGTTTGTTGACTAGTTGGCGGTCTTCTTTAAGAGAATTTCAATTTTAACACTCATTATGAATCAACTAATATTTTCACAATATTTTTTTCATTATTTCACTATAGCTTTCACTATATTATTTAACTATAGCTAAAATAATGGAAAAGTAGCGTGAATATGTATGATTAGGCTCTTAGCTAGCGTTTGGCTCCAGGTTCATAAATATTCTTGACAAATAATACTTGGGCTAAGTTTTTGGTGAAATTGTATTAGTGTTTGGCTTCAAGTTCCCAAATATTCCTGACAAATAATATTTGGGCCAAATTTATGGTGAAATTACACCATGTGGTTGGCCTTAATTTTTTCTAAGAATGTTTGTGTCATGACCCAGACCATCGTGATTGGTACCCACACGAATCCTCCGGTGGGATTACCATTCATACTAATTAGTTAACCAACTTAATCAAAATACTAAGGCATTTAAGTTATGGAAGCAAGCTAAATGCTATAGAAAGAAATAGAGAGTTCTCATAAACTCCAACAAAAGTCTAACAACTAAACAAATGCGGAAATAACTCCTAGAACCTGAAAGTCAATGTGCCAAAACTCTAACAAGATCCAAAAGTTTAAAAAAGAAGGGTTACAACCCCAAAATAATGTGCTACCAATTACTAGAAAGTCTAAGTCTGAAATGTAGAGATAGATAGAAAGAGAACCTATGGCAGCCCGGAAGAATTGGCTCACCCTTGAATTTGAACGACGATCACTGATCTTCTAAGCGAGATCTGTCAATAGCTTCCTGAAGATGCCTGTACTCAACAAAGAAAGAGCAAGTGCAATATCAGTACACAACCACAATGTACTAGTAGGATCACGTGGCTATTTCACTAAGTGCAGCATACATAAGTCAAAACAACAATGCAATAACATGCATACACCGAACATATACAATATCATCATCACTTACAACAACGAACAGTTTCACGATTCTCAAATATCACAGTTATACCAAGTCATTGGCCCTCGCATGGAACCCAAACCCAAACTGTTAGCTTATCCGAACGTGGTACCCGATCAAATGATTATGCCAGAACGTGGCAATCGATTCCATAATTATGCCGGAATATGGCAACCGATCCAAGTGAGTATGTCGGAACGCAACACCCGATCCATTCAACAAGCCACAATCACAATCATAAAGTACATTTTCATAATCATACCATCAAGTCATGCTTCATGGCATTCATCATTCCTATATCCTCATTTACAATTAATGTGATCAATAGTGCAACATTCACATACATACATGTATCATAATGAAGAAAGAATAAACATATATCACACAATCATAGAATCACAGCCATCACCTACCTCGAAACAAGCTTGAATCCCCTAAGAAACTTGATTTTTCCCTTTCCGAATTCGTTCTGCTTGTTATTGGTCTACAAACAATTAATATAACACAGAAATCAATAAACAATCACTAATTACCCAGATTACTAACAATCCTATCAACCCTAGATCAAACCTATGATCCCAATATCCAAATTAGGGGTTTTCAACCATAATTCTCAGATCAAAACTCTTCCCCATCGATAATTACCCATTATAGTACGTTCTACGGATCGAAAAATAGATTTGGGGAGTGGTAATCTTACCTTTAAACTCAAGAATGGTGGAAAACTGTCAAGAAAAGCCCTGGGTTAGTTCCTTAGCCCTCAAATTTGAAAATTGCAGAATAAAGACGTTTTGGAGTTTATTTCTGACTTAAATCGCGACTGTCCCATTTTGGCGGCCTTGCCCTGGCGGGAATAATTTCACCACAACGGCTTGCACGGGACCAGTGAGTCGATTTAAGAATTCCAAACTCCCATTTTACAACACATCTTCGACGAACGACACTCATGTACTACCCATTCACGCTAAGATCAATTTCGGGAGTTTTACTCATCCGAATTCAATTCCGTAAAGTCGTACAACTTCCTTAATGTCTTAGCTATCTACTCATGTAATTAAAATCATAATTAAATCTCCCAATTGCTACCAGATTTCTCTAGACTCTAATGACTCCAATTTCATCCAAATCTGGACTAGGTTGGGAAATTCCAAGTTACTACGAAAAAGGTTTCCGACCCAAAATTTCTCCCCGTTGGCTTTTCTATAATGACCGAACCCGGTCGTTACGATTTGACTATTTCAAAAAAAAATTATTTATACTTCTAAGTTTTAAAACTATTAAAAATATCCATAAATTTATATTTTCTATTTATAGTAAATATGTTCATTTAATAAATAATCTTATAACATAATTGAGAACAGTCAACAACAATAAAATAACAATGTATGCAAGAGCAATACATTAATTGCAGATAGACAAGAATTGGAAATTTCTTGATGTTTTTATACTAAATAAGTAAAAATTAATTAGAAGATTGAAAAAAATCATTATAAGTGTATCCACTATGAATTTTTTTTAAGATTTTTAACTTTAAATAGGTAAACTTTAAATTCCCTTGATAGTATTTACTCTTCCGTAAGTAACAGTTTTTTAAAAAAAAAAAAAAATAAGTAAGAGCAATAGTATTTAAAAATTGCTATATTTCCATTCAAAATTACCTATTAATGTAAAAAATTGTATACACTAACAGTACATCAAACTTAAACTCACACAAAAATCAAATCAAAGAACTATTTGAATGACTTTCCTAATTAAAAAGTCAACCAAAATCTTATTAAAATCGATATGAAACTAAGAATTAGGAGGTAAAGTCAATCTATAAGCCACTGGCCCTACACCATGATACCTCTTCAACATGGACACGTGAAATACTAAATGAACTCCAGATAGATTAGGAGGTAAAGCCAATCTATAAGCCACTGGCCCTACACATTCAAGAACCTCAAAGGGACCAATGTATCGTAGACTTAGTTTTCCCTTCTTGCCAAACCTCATCACCCCTTTCATGGGGTGATACCTTAAGAAAAATATTCTCCCCAGTCTGAAATGTCATGTCTCTTACCTTATAATCCGCATACTTCTTCTGTCTACTCTGGGCTGCTAAAAGCTTAGTTTGGATGCTCCCCACCTTATCTTGAGCAACCTTCACTAAATCAACCCTCAAAGGTTTCACATCTCCAGCCTCGAACCATCCTATGGGTGATCTATTTCCCCTCCCATAAAGAGCCTCAAATGGTGCCATATCAATGCTGGAGTGATAACTATTATTATAAAAGAACTCACACAAAGGTAATAACTTATCCCAATGCCCACCAAAATCAATCAAACATGCCCTCAACATGTCTTTTAACACTTACAGAATTTCGCATATAACTTTTGTTTCCCAAGAACACCCAGAACAATATGAAGATGGTCGGCATGCTCTTTCTCACTTTTCGAATAGACCAAAATATCATCAATGAAGTCTATAAAAAATGAATCAAGGAATGGTTTGAACACCCCATTAATCAAACTCATTAAAGTTGCAGGCGCATTAGTCAAACCAAAAGTCATAACTAGGAACTCATAATGCCCAAACGGGTTCTAAACACTATCTTGGGCACATCCTCATGCCTAATTTTCAATTGATGGTAGCCAGACCTTAGATCAATCTTGGAGATAATTGATACACCTTGCAATTGGTCAAAAAGATCATCTATTCGAAGCAAAGAGTACTTGTTTTGAATAGTAACCCTATTCAATTAACGGTAATCTATATACATCCCCATACTACCATCCTTTTTCCTATCAAATAAGACAAGAGCACCCCATGGGGAAGCACTAGGAAGAATAAATCCCTTATCAAGAAGTTGTTGGATTTGAGCCTTAAGCTCTTTTAATTCTGTCGGAGCCATGCGATATGCAATGATAGAAATGGGACGAGTATCAGGTTCTAAATTAATGCAAAAATATATATCTCAATCCGGAGGCATACACGACAATTCAGTAGGAAACACTTTTCTAAATTATGACACCACAGGAATAGACTCAATAGATGGAGACTCAACCTCAACATCTCAAATATGCGCCAAATAAGCCAAACAACCCTGCCCTACCATTTTACTAGTCCGAATGGAGGATATGATGTTAGCTTGCTTAGGCTTGTACACCCCTTCCCACTCTAATTTTTCCCTTCCCGAAATTTCTAGAGTTACACACTTAGTATTACAATTAAGCACAACATAATAGGAGGACAACCAAGTCATGCCTAAGATTATATCAAAGTCAGTCATATCAAAATTCACCAAATCAGCCCTAGTCTAAATACCCATAAACAAAATAGGACAAGCACGATAGACATGGGTGACTATAATAGACTTTCCAACTAGGGTAGAAACATGGATGGGGGCATCAAGTATATCACAAATCATAGCAAATTCTGAGGCAAATCACACAGATACATATGAATAAGTAGAACCTAGATCAAATAACACATTAGCCATCTGGTCACAGATAAGAATAGTACTGGTGATTACTGCGTCAGACGCCTCTGCCTTATTCTTTCATGGAAAGTCATAACACTGAGCCCTATACTCTTGACGAGCTACTTGCCTTCCTGGCTACATTACACCTCTGCCTGCGTTACGATTTCCTCAACCCCCACGACCTCACTGATTCTGATTTCCTCATCGCCTACCTTGTGGACACCCTCAACCATTATTACCATTTCTCGCGGGTACCCCTACTTTAGTTTGCTGCTGCGCGAAACCATCATCCGCGGGTGGGGGACAATCTCTCCTCATATGTCCAGGTTCACCACAGATGTAACATGTACGATCAAAAGATGGCTTGCTGCCTGCCGAAGGTGCGGCTTCTTGGCTATGCCGAATAATATTATGAGGTGCAGTTCCTGTGTAATTACCTGTAGAGGCGGGGATAACAGACTAAATTGACTTGGCTGCAAGTGTTGGCCTCCCTAACCCCTTTGAATAAGAACCTTGAAAGTTACTCGAGTTGTTGGACCTTTTAGCCAATGCCTTAGCCTGATCGTCTCGCCTCACCCCCTCCACTTTCTTCACAAAGTCTGTTACCTCATTAAATCTCCTCCCTGCAGAGGTCATATGAACAGATAATACCTGAAAATTAGAGTTTAGTCCCCTAATAAATGCACGGATCCTCTCCTCCCCAGCAGTCACCAATTGAGTAGCATATCTAGACAAAACATGGAACTTGGCCTCATAAGCAGCCACAAATATACCACCTTGCTCCAAAGCCATTAACTCATACTTCTTGCGATCTCTCAAAATCCTAGGCACATATTACTCTAAAAATAGAGCATGAAATTGTGTCCAAGTAAGTGGAGGTAAAGTTGAAGATCTGCATTCCACATAAGCTCTCCACCACTGCTTAGCCTCACTTTAATGTTGGAAAGTCACGAACTCAAGCCCATGCTGATGGAAAATTCCCAATTTATGAAGCCTCTCATAGCAATCTATATAGAACTCAAAAGCATCCTCACTCTCAGAACCAAGGAACATAGACGGTTTCAACTTCAAGAACTTAGTCAACATCTTATGCTCATTACCGGTCATAACTGAACCCAATAAAGGACGGAAGAAACATCATTACCTCCAGTTCCACCCACCTTGGGCACAATGATAGCAACAGGGGAATTGGCAGGAGCTTGAGTTGCTTGAACAGAGGGAAGCACTGCAGGACAAACCAACCCTTTCAAGAATGACATGATCTGCTGAGCTAACACTGGGTCCATATGAGGAATACATGTAGTGTCTACCTGCACCTCTTCCTCTTGTCCAACATTCTCCTCCTCCTCAACTTTAATATCCTCCTCTACCTCTTCATTGTGCGCAGGAGGGGCCTCATTTTTAGGAGCATCTCCAACCGGTGCTCCATCTCTAGTAGGTGCTACCCTCCCTCGGCCTCTACCCCTAGCTCTAGCTCTAGCTCTACCCCTACCTTGACCACGACCTCTTGCTGCAGATTCCTCAGCCGGAGCATTGACGGGAGTTACGGCTTGACATCGTTGAATCTAGTGTTAATCAACTGCGGACAGAAGAGTGAAGGAGTTTATATACCAATTTGAATCGCCAAATACCAATTGTAATCAAGTTATAGCACGAAAGGAGACAAGAGAAAACAGAGAGATTTCCTAAAGTCCTAAGTCTCTCGAAGAAAATTGCAGACGTCTCTGTACCGTTCCGAAAGACTCTACTAGACTCATTTTGGTACATCGAGATCAACGAACCTAGACTCTGATATCAACTTTCTCATGACCCAGACCTTCGTGATTGGCATCCACACTAACCCTCCAGTGAAAGGACCATTCATACTAATTAGCTAACCAACTTACTCAAAATACTAAGGCATTTAAGTTATGGAAGCAAGTTAAATTCTAAGGAAAGAAATAGGGAGTTCCCATAAACTCCAACAAAATTCTAACAACTAAACAAATGCGGAAATAACACCTAGAACCTGAAAGTCAATGTACCAAAACTCAAACAAGATCTATAAGTCTAACCAAGAAGGGTTACAACCCCAAACTAATGTGCTACCAACTACTAGAAAGTCTAAGTCGAAAATGTGGACATATACACAAAGAGAACCCATGACAGCCCGGAAGAACTCAATGAAGAAAGAGCAAGTGCAGTATCAGTACACAACCACAGTGTACTGGTAGGATCACGTAGCTATCCTACTAAGTGCGACATACATAAGTCAGAACAACAATACAATAACATGCATACACCTAACATATACAATATCATCATCAATTACAACAACGAACAGTTTCACGATTCTTAAATATCATAATTATATCAAGTCATTGGTCCTATCATGGAACCCAAACCCAAACTGTTAGCATACGGGAATGTGGTACCTGATCCAATGATTATGTCGAAACGTGGCAACTAATCCCATAATTATGCCGGAATGTGGCAAACGATCCAAGTTAGTGTGTCGGAACGCAACACCTATCCATTCAACAAGCCACAATCACAAAGTACATTCTCATAATCATACAATCAAGTCACGCTTCAAGGCATTCATCATTCATATATCCTCATTTACAATTAATGTAATAAATAATGCAATATTCACATACATACATGTATCATAATGAAGTAAGAACACACATATATCACACAATTATAGAATCACAACCATTACCTACCTCGAAACAAGCTTGAATGTCCTAAGAAACTTGATTCTTCCCTTTCCAGATTCGTTCCTCTTGTTCTTGGTCTACAAACAATTAATATAACAAGAAAATCAATAAACAATCATTAATTACCCTGATTACTAACCATCCTATCAAACCTAGATCAAACCCATGATCCCAATATCCAAATTAGGGCTTTTTCCACCATAATTCTCAGATCAAAACTCTTCCCCATCGATAATTCGACAATTGGATTACATTCTACGGATCGAAAAACGGATTCAGGGAGTGAAAATCTTTCCTTTAACCACAAGAATGGTGGAAAACTGTCAAAAAAAGCCATGGGTTCGTTCCTTAGCTCTCAAGTTCAAAAATTGTAGAATAAAGACATTTTGAGGTTTATTTCCGACTTAAATCGCAACAGTCCTGCTATTGTGGCCCCCAGCCCGCCACAGCGTCCTCGGGACCAGTAAGTCGATTTAAGAATTTTAAACTCCCATTTCACAACACAACTTCGACCAAGGACACTCATGAACTACCCGTTCACGCTAAGATTAATTACGGGAGTTCTACTCACCCGAATTCAATTCCATAAAATCGTACGGGTTCCTCAACGTCTTACCTATCTACTCATGCAATTAAAACCATAATTAAATCGCCCAATTGCTACTAGATTTCCCTAGACTTTAATGACTCCATTTTCGTCTAAATCTGGACTAGGTTGGGAAATTCTAAGTTATTACCAAAAAAATATTTGGCCGAAATTTTTCTCTGTTGGCTTTCCTATAACGACGGAAACTGGTCGATACAATTTGACTATTTCAAAAAAATATGACTTATACTCCTATGTTCTAAAAACTATTAAAAATACCCACAAATTTATATTATCTATTTATAGTAAATATGTTCATTCAAAAAATAACCTTATAACATAATTGATAACAGTCAACAACAACAAAATAACAATGTATGAAAGAGCAATACATTAATTGCAGATAGACAAAAATTGGAAATTTCTTGATGTTCTGATACTAAATAAGTAAAAATTAATTAGAAGACAGACAAGAATCATTATAAGTGTATCAGTATGTAAAACAAATTTAAATTTTAACTTTATATAGGTAAACTTGAAATTCCCTTGATACTATTTACTCTTCCGTAAATAACAGTTTTGTTTTAAAAAAACCTAAGTAAGCGTAATACTATTTAAAAATTGCTATATTTCTTTCAAAATTACCTATTAATGTAAAAAAATGTATACACTAATAGTAGATCAAACTTAAACTCACACAAAAATCAAACCAAAGAACAGATTGAATGACTTTCGTAGTTAAAAAGTCAACCAAAATCTTATTAAAATCGATATGAATGAAGAATTGTTCTTAAAAACATAGTCCATTATATATTACTAATAACAAGATATTCCTAAGAATTTTTATAATAATTTTTTTAATTATTTGATATTTGAAATTCACTTGACTTAGTAATTGAGATTTATGGTTTGTACTGCACATTCAATAAAGAATTACTTTTTTGCAAGGAATTTTTCTTTCCAAAAGTTGAAATTTCGAGACATTTAAATAAGAATAAAAAATCTGCTACAAATTGATGTCATTTCTATAATTTTCATCTTTTATTCTTCTCCATCACTTTCTTTAATACTTTAAACCAGATAACAACTAATATACAAAGGATAAAAGGTCTACTAAAGCATTCTTTAAAAAAAATCATATATTGATATCGAAAATCATAACAGAATACATAGTTGTAGCATCACTGAACAAACTAAAACAAAACATAAAAAAATATATTGCAAAATTCTAAAATAATATAAATTTGAAATGATAATAACTTTGGGTGATATCACTTCTGATGTGCTAGGTGCAATTCTCAAAGATAAAGCCTCATTTTCAAACTTCTCTAAACGATAATTCATTTTAGAGACAGTTGTACTTAACCATGCTTCAAATGTTGTTATTTCATTTGCATTTAATTTGTCAATTGATTTCCACTTACTTCTTTCACCATTTTCTTCCATTTGACTAAGTTGAACTAGTGTTTGAGCATATTCCATCTCTTCTATGTGCTCAAGCCTTTTCCCCATAGCATCTAGGTGATTGTTGAGTTTATCACCTTATTTCGTACTTGATCTGCATCTAGGAGAGTGTTTTCACTTAATTGTGAATTTGGATTCAAAAAATGCTCAATGACTACTTCAACTGTTGGGTGAAGAAATGAGAAAGGGTTGTTTGGAGGTGAAAATAGTACTATTCCAATATCAATATCGCACAAATCAACAAGTTCGCTTGCCATTCTGTATAGACTTGGGCGACGGTTGGAAACGCTACAATGCGAGTACGTTGATTTTCTATTTTTGACATTGAAAATGTTTGTCACATTCTAGTCTTTTTGCTCTCCATCGCTAAAACTATAAAAACTAGAATAAAATCAAAGTTTATCTAAGAATGAATATGTTTTTTTTAAGAAATGACACTTGTGAGAAATAGAATATAGTGGCACTATATACATACATTAAAAACTTCTACGCAATAAATTTATTACCAAATCATGTGATTTAAAATAGTTAGAGATATCTGGCATTTTAAGCTAAAATGGTAAATATTTTAACACCCATTATAAGCTTATCAATTGTGATTAGATAGAATGAAGATAATTAAAAAAAATACTACCAACTATGCACAATAATCTTTTAAATTTTATAGTCAAAGTTAAATATAATTTAAATAAATCTTTGAATAGATATGTTTCAATGAATTAAGACAATAAAAAGTCAAACTTTCCATGTGCACTAATGTGAATAAAATATAAAATTTTAACTTTTGTTAAAAACTCAAAAGAAGCATTATAAGTGAACCAACTATGATAAAATTCTAATTTTAATTTTAAATAGGTAAATATTTAATGTACTTACTAAGTTTAGGCAATCTTTCTTGACCTCACAAGTTGGTTAACTTCTTTTGTCTTTTGTAACGTGACTAGATTTCATTCATCTTGCCTTATTTTTAGACATCCAAGTAAGAAGTTTGACAATTGTTCCTCTAATTCTTCTCGTTCACTCTTCTTCATATCATCATTTTGTTGTGTTTGTGGAATGTTGTTGTTTTCCACTTTTCTTACTTTGTTTGTAGAGTAGTTGACGGTTTTCTTTAAGAGAATTTCAACCTCAACACTCATTATGAATCAACTAATATTTTCGCAATATTTTTTTCATTATTTTACTATAGCTTTCACTATATTATTTGAGTATAGCTAAAACAATGGAAAAGTACCGTGAATATGTATGATTACACTCGTAGCTAGCGTTTGGCTCCAGGTTCCTAAATATTCTTGACAAATAATAATTGGGTTAACTTTCTGGTGATATTATATCAGTGTTTGGCCTCAAGTTCCCAATTATTCTAGAAAAATAATATTTGGGCTAAGTTTTTGGTGAAATGACAGCATATGTTCGGCCTCAAGTTTGTCTAAGAATATTTGACTATTTCAAAAAAATATGATTTATACTCCTATGTTCTAAAAACTATTAAAAATACCCATAAATTTATATTATATAATTATAGTAAATATGTTCATTTAAAAAATAACCTTGTAACATAATTGATAACAATCAACATAACAATTGTATGCTAGAGCAATACATTAATTGTAGATTAGACAAGAATTTGAAATTTCTTGATGTTCTGATACTAAAAAAGTAAAAATTAATTAGAAGATACAAAAGAATCATTATAAGTGTATCAACTATATTAAAACAATTTAAATTTTGACTTTAAATAGGTAAATGCTAAATTCCCTTGATACTATTTACTCTTCTGTAAATAACAATTTTTTTAAAACAAAAACTCTAAGTAAGCGTAATACTATTTTAAAAATGCTATATTTCCATTCAAAATTACCTAATAATGTAAAAAAATTGTATACACTAATAGTACATAACACTTAAACTCACACAAAAATCAAACCAAAGAACAGATTGAATGACTTTCCTAATTAAAAAGTCAACAAAACTGTTATTAAAATCGATATGAAACTTAGCATTTCTCATAAAAACATAGTCCATTATATAATACTAATAACAAGATATTCTTAAGAATTTTTATAATAAATTTTTTAATCATTTGATATTTGAAATTCACCAGACTTAGTAATTGAGATTTATGCTTTGTAATACCCATGCAATAAAGAATTGCTTTTTTGCAAGGAATTTTCCTTTTAAAAAGTTCAAATTTTTATACAATTAAATACGAATAATAAAAGCTGCTAAAAATTGATATCATTTCTATAATTTTTATCTTTTATTCTTATCCATTTGTAACGACCCAAACCGTCGTTAATTAGGAAAGGAAAAAATTTGAGAAATTTCTGGGCCACTGTCCCGCCAGGGTGGGCCAGATGCCGCTAGGGCGGCGGTGGCATGGCGGGGTAAGCTAGCGCTAGAGCGGGATAGGCGAGACAGAATGTAAAAAACACAAAATCTTATTTCTCATTCTTCCTCAAAATACCTAATTTAGACATAAACCACCCTAAAACCCCCAAAAAGTTGCTCTACGCTTAGGAATGAAGGAGAAGGAGATCATTGGATTGCTGATTCCGGTCAAGGTCACCATCACAAAGTCTGGACAAAAGAATTGAAACCAAAAACTACGTCCAGCTGCTTGGCGCCCAAGTAGGCTAGGTTTTATTAATTGAGTAGTTATAAATATGTGCTAATCGCATATTATACTGTTAATCAATGGAAGGAATTATGGGTAGGCCTTCGTGCACAAAATAAAGGTTGACTTAATTGTAGGAAGGATCCTTAGACAATGAACTACGGCTAGGTGATGGTTGTGATTTAATGTTGCGTGATGTATATTCGTTCGTGCTTTATTATAATACATATATGTATGAGAATGTTGCGTTATTGATCACACTAGTTGTAAATGAGATAGATGAATGATGAATACCATGAATCATGACATTATTGAATGATTATGATAATATACTTGTGATTGTAAGTTGTGGCATGCTGAATGGATCGGGTGTTGCATTCTGACACACTAACTTGGATCAATTTTCACGTTCTGGCATAAATATGGGATTCGTTGCCATGTTCTGACATAATCATTGGATAGGGTACCACGTTTCGGTATGCTAGCAGTTTGGGTTTGGGTTTGGGTTCCATGAGAGGACCAATGACTTGACATAACTGTGTATCTTGAGAAATTGTGAAGTTGTACATTGTTCATAAGTGATAAGTGCGGTTGCATTGTTCCTAAAGGGTAAATGATTATGATGACCTATTATTGTTTGTTCTACTATGTTGATTTAACCTGTTATGTGTCTCATTGTTGAATGAAACGGGAAGGCCCAAGAGTTCAAGAGTTATTAATGTTTGAGAGATAAGGGTTGTCTGTGTGTTGCAAAGATGAGAAGTAGAGGTAGTGTATGTGATGTAAATACTTAGTTGGATTCCACCTTGGACAAAAGGTATTCGTGGTTAGGAATTAGATGGCTAGATATAACGTACCATGTGGCAAGGGCTGGGTAATATAAAATAGAAAGTAAGGGTATGTTGTAGGGGGGTTAGTCGGAATGCTTATAATTGTATTCGTGGAATCTTCTATGGGTTAGAATGGTTAGGAGATGACTACGAACCTAGTAAGGTGGGTTGACTGAATCGGTGGTTAGTACTAAGGGTACTAGCGTAATTCTGAGGTATTCAAGAGAGGGTAAATATGGAGAAGCAAGTGATTTATTGCATATTCTTGCTAGTTGATTTCTTATGTTATGCAGTGGGTATCGGGTTGATCGATGATGTCTACCAGTACGTGTCGTTCTGTACTGATAGTACTTTTGCTATGCCTTTTGGCATAGTCTGGATGCAGGTTGGTGATGTTTCATTAGATAAAGATGAAGAAATTCTCCAGCAGCTTCCATGCAAGTCTTAACCGAAATTGTTCTAAAAAGGTCTTATTTATAAAACATTGTTATTTCATTTATCTTCATTTTCTTTAAACTTCCGCATGTTTTTACTATTGGGATATGAGAGATATCCTACTTAGGTGTTAGAGTAAGTGCCCGCACAGTCCGGTGGGTTGGGTCGTGACAAATTGGTATCAGAGCCAAGGTTATCGGTCTCCTAGTACAGGAGCAAAATGTTGAGTAGACTCCTGCGGATAGATGTGTTGACGTCCATATCTAATCTTCATGAAGCTATAAAACATTCTAGGAATTCGTTCAACCTTCTTTCTCTCCTTTCGTCCGAGTGTTGCTTGTGGTATGAGTTAAGTCCAATTGGTATATCCCGATTTACATTGGTATCTCAACAAAATAAACCGAACGTCGTGGTCACGACTGAGGGGCCACAAGCAAAGAAAATTGGAAGTGAGAAGGTTCCAATTTGTATCTAGCCCTAGGGGTCGTGTAATTGCAAGGATGATCAGGAATGGTCATCCATGGAGCGAACTAACTAATAGTTTGTTTTTTGTGTGAGTTGTATCTTGGGGAACTATGAATGTGTGTTTCTGGTTGTCTAAACTAACTATGAATGAGAAGGTTATGTTTTCTTAAATGTGATGACATGATTAAGTGCAATAAATGTATGCCTGAACTTGGATATGTGCAATGTGCTGGCTGAATAGTTGAAATTATGCAAGTTCTAACGGCTTTATGTATTTTGAAGTTTGTTGTGAAAAGACGATCCGGACTAAATTCGATGCAAGTCTAGATAATTTAAGAGGTGATTCGTAAGGAAAAATCTGGACGCATCTTGCACTTGATGTAATAACCATGTGACTGTCTGGGTGAATCATGGGGATGCGTGGGTTGTGGTGCTGAATTTATGACAATGAGTTGGTTTGTGTGTTGTGGGTTTGACCCGGAGATAGAATAATGCTGATCCTAGCTAAAGGGATTGTCCTAAAAATGTCTAGTTATAGTCAGGTAATCTAAGGGAAATTTTTAGAAGGGAGAAAAACCCTAGAAATTTTTTGGCCTAGGTTCTGGTTCCATCTGAGCCACTGGGGCGAGATTACTTCCCGCCAGTACGAGACTACCAGAGCGGTATTCCTCCTACCAGGGTGGGACGGAGCGAGGAAGAACCTCAACCTGGCTCCTCTCTTTTCCCAAGTTACCCAAATAAACCCCAAATGGTATCCGGGCTAACCCCAAAAAATCAATCAGTGTTTAGCAACCAAGAATAGATTATAGAACTTAGTAATTAACTATTTACTACTAAAAACAGCAGAAAAACCAACATTTATGTGCTACAAAAACATAAGGAAAGATGAAAAGACAAAACGAAATCTTGTTCTAAATCATAAGCCCGAGAAAGGCGGAAGATAAATCAAGGAGTCTGGGACTGGGAGGTGTCATCGTTAGAGTCTAGATCCTTCGGAGGCACCAGGCCTGTCACGACCTCACCCAAGAAAGAGAAATGCTGGAAATCTCTCTTCTAAACTATGGGAATCTCCTGTCTGGGTGTGATGCAAGTGAACATGACCTGTGCTGCCTTCTATATTCACGCCAACAGACAGTCCCTCTCCAGACCCTTCTTTCTCTCCTGGTGCAGCTCGCAATGGAAAAACTCAAGCTCTAGGAAGGTGGTGGGGGGAATCATAGTGGTTTCAGCAATGGGGCGCTCTAATCTCCTCCGGACAGCTGCCAAGTCCTCCTCTACATGTGACCTGAAAGTGGGTGCTAGGACCGGGTGGGATAAGTGTCATCGCATCCCTTGTTATCTGACTCTACGGCCCCCTGACTGTTGGTCTCCCTGCCCGTCCTCCTTCTTTTGCTCCGAGAAGTAGAGCATTGTCTAACCAAAAGAGGGTGAAGGAGGGATCTATAGGAAGTACCTCATCAGTAAAGAGGGGCACCCTCACTTGTTTGCACAGCGCAGTGATAAGTCCTCGCAGGAAAAAAGCCATCTTATTACGGTTGTAGAACATCTTCCACTCGGAAATAATTTGTTCCCCCATATTCAGCTCAATGTGATGCACCGTGCACGCCACCACCAAGGCTCGAGGGAATGTCACGTTTGTACGGTTGCCCGACGGGTGAATCCTCCTAGGTACCAAGTGAAACTACCTTTTGGCATCCGATGAACAGTCCTTGCTAGTAATACCCTCAACAGTAGACCAGTAGACTTTATCCCGGCATGCAAGCTCCACCAGTGTCTCCCTCAGCCAACTTTGATCCATCTTCCTCAGCTTGGCCTTGTACTCAGCGTTCGAAGCCTCGGGCAACTCTAGTACCTCATTTATGGCAGTGTCATTCAGGAGGATGTCAATTCCCCGGATGCGGATGATGGGGTGAAGGTTGTCCTAGCAGATGGTGGGAAGGATAGCGTAGAACTCCCTCACCCAGTCGGCACGTGTGGTATGGGGAGCCTCGGTCAGTGGAACCCACCCGAACTCCATTATGCGAGCATAGACGACATGCTCTTTCTCCTCCAGTCATGGAATCTTTCTCGATAATTCCCTCTTGCGGAAAAAGTTGTTGTTTCGAAAGTCATGGAATCTTTTTCGGCTAGCAGTGTCGGGAAATCGGACAAAAGGCAAATTTTCTTCATTTAGAACTGCCATTAGAGAAACCTGCAAGTTATGGAAGATTTACATTAGAACACAATAGCATTAGACAATTTAATGCTAAAGAGGGAAGAGGGAAATTTTCCTGAATTAGGGGACTCAAGCCACTACCCCACCGGATCCCGCTATAGCAACCCAAATCCCTCCATAGGGGGAAGAAGGAGGCTCGCCACAGTGGCCTTCATTTGGGATGAACACCAGGCGCGATCATGATGCCTTTCGTCCCAAAACAAATCCCCATTTTTCATACAATTTCAGCAGATCAGAGCCTATAAAGTACCCTAGTACCTAAATATGCTATTATTTTGGCAAAATAACCCCTAATTACCCCC
>JAJOOH010000361.1:0-72284 GCA_029582605.1 Solanum gracilifrons | reverse complement strand
CATTATTATGTTAGGTGTATTTTGTTATTTCTTGATGTGTGGCTAAAAATCCCATTCTTGGGGTGGGGTGTGATTTAGCAAATATGTGTTGATATTATTGTTGGGTCTTGCTTGCTGATAGGTTAGATGTATTTTAATGGTGATTTCACCTAGTGGTTGTGGTTTAATTTAATGGGTTTGTACTTGCAAATACAAAACCACCCATGTGTTTTCGGCTTGCCCGAGAGGGAGGTCGCGAAACCAAGACCGCTAGACTAATGGCCTAAGGAGTGGGTCGACATGAGGTTCAGCTAGAGAGGGTGAGCCCTAGTCCCATATCCTAATACTCAGCTCGAGAGAGTGAGTGGGGTAAGGCGTAGGCTGGTCTTCATGTGGCCAATGGGTGTCCGAAAGGAACCCATTTGAAACGGGTAAGCGGCCCGAGAAGGAACTTATTTCCATTTAAAGTTTACCGTAGTCACTATTGTCTTACAAATTTCATATCGAAATCATGTACCCAATGATTTATCACAACTTGTATTGCGGTTACACCCCAAGAACTTTTCCCCATACTTGATTTTCTTGTTATTTTTTGTTGTTCTTACTTACTTGTGACAAAACCCCCATTTGATATTTGATATTTGACATTTTCGTGTCACCTCCTTTTATTTACTATGTTTTTGTTCGTTAATATCTTTAGCTACAACTAGTTAGAGCTAAATTTTATTTTTCTATTAATTCTCAAAACCAGTCCCTTGGGACGATCCCAACCCTTGGCTGGGTTATTATACTATTGCACGATCGGAAACACTTGAATTGGAGGTTGTTCCATTGATTACGGCAGACATCAAATTCCCACATACATAGTGATGAATTTCACGGAGAAATCTTTCAATTTCGGGACTAAAACTGAAGAAAACTTGTTGCGTTCTTGGAGGGGTAGGGTTGCCTCGTTTCTCCTCTTTTGTTCTAAGCTTGGTGAATTCTAGAGAATAATGGTCAAGGGTAAGTTCTGACTAAGTTACTAGGCTTAAACTAAGTAAAACGATGTAGTTTAACTTCCCAACGCATAGGGGAAAGGACTAAAACGACCCTAACTTAATTCTGATGGAGCCTATCCACAGAGAGACCTACGGTCCATCGTTTGACTTACCGGTTGTCGTTTGGGTTCGTTGTTCATGATCTGCCCGACATGGCTTCACTTATATGAGCATAACATTTGTCTCGGAGATGGGATTTTAGTAAACTCGATGGTGTTGGAAAGAGGATTCAATTATCGTTCATTTGATAGGCCATGTGCCACCTAAATCCTTGTGTGCTAAGATTTATAACCGTTTGAAGTTGACCTAACAACAATTTCCCTCTAGCTGGCTGCTGACCCTCACCTACGGTCCGTAGGTCCAACCAAGGACCGTACTAGTAGACCATGGTTGGGATCCGAGACTATAAAGATTTGGGCCTTAACGACAGAACCCCACCTACGGTCCGTTGATAGTTCTGTTGGTACAGGCACCAGATTTTCTTCGTTTTAAGACCCGAGGTATTACAATATCTACCCCTTGGGAACATTCATCCTCGAATGAAGTCTAAACAAGCTGAATATAAAAGGAATCAATCCCTACCACTGAGTTCTAGAGTTCTAGAAACTGATATCTAACTGAACTGAGTTCCAAGATCATGCAAATATGCTGAAATGCAAGAGAACATGATACTAAGAATGAATTTACTCACAAGTAAGCTGAGAGACTGGAGAGTAAACTATTATCTTAAGCTGAAACGGAATCAGAAGGAAAGAGATGAGGATACTTTCCCTTCATGGTTGTTTCTGCTTCCTAAGTTGTCAAATTTCATCACCCCCTTCATAGGTGATACTTTCACGAAAACCCAATCATCTATCTCAAACTCTAAATCCCTTCTCCTTGCATCTGCATAAGACTACTGTCTAAAGTCTATTTCTGATAAGCTTAACTTTTTCCCATAGCTTCACAAACCAAATCTGGCTCAATCAAGGCTGCTTCACCTACTCATCCACCTTAGGGACACATAAGCAACAACCTCCCCATTGGGAGAAAACCTCTACATTCTGTTGATGAAATGCACCTTCCAACTGGAATAATATAGGATCATTGTCCTGTTTTTGCTCAACTTCGCTACCAATGAAGGTTCTGATTTATGATGGACTATCGCACAACAATCTGATGTGTCCGTAAGACTAACTCTAAAGCGAGCAAGCCGATGAATATATTTTTCTAATTACTTCTTTTTTTATTCAACATATGGTACACTACCCTTTAGAGATCATCTTTCTGGCTTTAAGGGAAGAGTTAAATAGACCTATAGGCATTGAGCTACTACACTCTTATTCTGAGACTGGCTCGTTTGGAAATTGAAACCGAACGATCCTAGTTCTACAATCGATTGAGGCATGATCTGAAACACATAACGTCAAATTATAAATGAGAAGTTGGATCATATCTTACACACGATAAGAGTATCAAAGAAAGTGAAGTCTTCCTCAAACACTTCGCAGCCTCCCTCTTATTAGATATGGTGCACTTCACACCCATGAAAATAACTTTACTTAGTACGGCTTTCAGACATCCTAGGACTCTTGAACGTAATGCTCTGATACCAAGTTTGTCACTCCTCAAGGCTCCCCCCTAGGAATAAACATGGGACCTAGGATCACGAATGACCCCAAGCTAACCCTGAGATATCATATCATAAGAAAACTAAATCTATCTATGAAAAGATGAACTAATGCAAAAGATAAACAAGAGAAAACTGAATGATGGGAAAATACCCAAAACTGGTTTTTATATATATATATATATATATATAATTCTAAGAGCTTAGTGATACTAAATAATCACTCAAAAACTAATGTTGAATCTAAACTGTCTGAAAAAGCCTCTAACTGACTAGAGTTGCTCGGACATATCCCTACCTAATCTTAGCAGAACTGAAACTGAAATGAAAGACTAAATTTGAAAACATGTCTATTGTCCTCGAAGTATGATGACTCACCACTGCAGCTGCTGAATGTGGATCGGGAACAGATCTATTCGTGATTTGAATGCTCAGAACTTGAATCTACATCATGAAAGGATATAGCGCAGAGTATGCATCAGTACTTGGAAGATACTGAGAATGCAGGATAGGATAAAAGTTGAAAAAACATATAAGCTGAACAAAGCATAACTGATGATATAATCTGAACATGATGACAATGTTGATGCATACTGAAAAGAACTGAATTGAATGCAATGACCAAGTACATAATATACCGAGATTGAATACTGAACTATAACTAAAAACCTGGTCAAATGCACTAGAGACTGACTTTGAGAGCTACTAGTAACCGACATAACCACCACGTGAGCTAACCGTGGTATCCGATGTATAAGCCCCATCGAAGGCCCCGATATACCTTGCCAGAGGTTTAAGGGCATGACTGGTGTGATCATTAAAACTAATTCCCACAGAGGGGAGTTAACCTACGGGGGCACGTAGTTCTAGGACTATGATGGTACGCTAAAACCCAAGTCCACTCAGTGCAAAGCCTACTCCCAACTGAATATGTATATGATACATTATGACTTAAATACTGAATAGTTCAAAATAGTGACATGAAAATATGAGTATGTAACAATTATATACTGATATTGTGACATTAAAAAATAGTAGCATGTAAATCTGTTTAACTGACCTAGCATGTGTAATTCATGAACTAAGAGAATCTACAAAATTAGGGTTATCGAGTTTCATGCAAAGAACTAAGCAATGATTCCACAAAAACATGATAATCTAATTAGGAATACTCTGACAGCTAAATCAACTAATATCTAAGGTTTTAGAAGCTCAAGGTCTAAACAAAACATGGAGAATCAAGAATCTGACTGAATTCTAGGGACCTAGTGGATGAAAGGAATCCACCAGTGCAATCCCACATACATGGTGATAAATTTCACAGAGAAATCTTTCACTTTCGGGACTAGAACTAAAGAAAACTTGTAGCATTCTTGGAGGGATTGGGTCGCCTTTTTTCTCCTCCTTTGTTCTAAGCTTGGTGAATTCTATAGAATAATGGTTTAGAGTAAGTTCTGACTAAGTTACTGGGCTTAAACTGAGTAAAACAACTTAGTTTAGGTATCAAACGACATAGTTTAAGTGTCCAACAACATGGGAAAGAACAAAAATGACCCTAACGTAATTCTAATGAAGCCCATCAATAGAGGGACCTACGATCCGTCGTTTGACCTACCGGTCGTCATTTGAGTTCGTCATTCATGTCTGCCTGATGAGGCTTCATTAAAATGAGCATAACTTTTTAATCGGAGATGGAATTTTAGCAAACTCAGTGGAGTTGAAAAAAGATTCAATTATCTTTTATTTGATAGGTCATGGACCTCCTAAATCCTTGTGTGCTAAAAGTTATGACCGTTTGAAGTTGACCTAACAGTAATTTCCCTCTAGCTGGCTGCTGACCCTCACCTATGTCAGACCTACGGTCCGTAGGTCCAACCATGGACTGTACTGGTCGACCATGGGTGGGATCAGAAACTATAAATATTTGGGCCTTAACAACGGGACCCCACCTACGGTCTGTGGGTGGCTCCGTTGGTACTGGCATCAGATTTTCTGAAAACTAGGATATTCTTCATTTTGATACCCGAGGTCTTACAAGAATTTTCTGCTGAAAAATGAGAACTATTGAATGGGTCTATGGATCATAGGAACTTTCATGACTCGTAGAAATATCACATTGGAAGTAGGTGATTTGGGTTTCTAAAGTAGGTTCAATGGTTGACCAATGCATGTAAGAAATTTCAGCGGAACGTAGGTCCAAACCGTAGAAATCATCTATCAGTTACTTCTCAAGGATATTTGGGTATTTTCCTATTCATTAAATTCTTATATTATGTCATTTTACCTTTATCTATATGTCATATAACTACCCTTCTACCTCAAAATTCCCCCCATCTTTCTCATTCACTTAAATCCTCTACGAGGTTTTCTTTAAAAATTCTTTCTCAAGATCAACGATGAAGAATCTAGGGTTTCCAAATCAAATACTCTTTTAAACTATTTCCTGTGGACTTTGAAGATCAAGGTATATAGAGTTTCTTCAATGGGTTCTATTCACCCATTGATCCCCCAAGATTTCTAAATTCTCCAAATTAAATGTAATCAAATTGATTGGGTTTTCATTCAATCCTTCACAGGTTAATATTTTGTTGATTCAATTGTTTGATTTTGATCATATTATAATTGTTTTGACCTAATTACACGCTTTTCAATTGATTTCACATGGACCCATGCAATTTTCAAGATTTTGACTATAAACTCTTAAAAGACTTGGGTTTATGAGGAAGCTATGAGTATATGAATGTTATTTTCATGAGTGTTATGCATGATTTATGAAAAAGAATGTTTTATCATGTTTTTGTCGAATTGCTGCTTAGTTCTTTCTTGAAACTCAGAACCCTAGTTGTGTAGATTCGTTTAGTTCATGAATTACACTTGCTAAGTCAATTTACTTAGATATACATGCCTCAGTTAATAATGTTCCATTATCAGCATATTAATGTTGCATTTTCAGTTAGCATGTCAGTCTTTGAGCTATTCCGTATTACAGAACTTCAATCATAATATATCATTTACATAATCAGTTGGGAGTAGGCTTAATACCGCATGGACTACGGTCAGTCACCCTCATAGTCCCAGAACTACGTACCCCCGTAGGTAAGTGCCCTTTGTGGGTATTATACTTAGTGATCACGCCAGTCATGCCTCTATACCCTTGGCAAGGTATATTGGGTCCTATCGATAGGGCGTATACATCGGACTCCACATTTAGCTTATGTGGTTTTAGGTTGGTTATTAGTAGCTCCCACAGACATATTCTAGTGTATTGACTAGGCTATCAGTTACAGTTCAGTCTTCAGTTTTAGTATATTAAAAACTTGGTCACTACATTCAGTTAGTTCATATTCAGCATGTTTAGCATATTTATCATGTTCAGATTATATCATTATTTTGTCGCTTTGTTCAGTTATATGTTTTATTTAGCTTTATTCTATCTTGCATGCCCTGTACCTTTCAAGTACTGGCGCATACTCTGGGTTACATCTTTTCGTGATGTAGGTTCACGTCCTCAACATTCAGATCACGCATAGATCGTTCCCAATCTTCAGCTTAGCAGTATCAGTGGTGATTGTTTGTTCTCCAAGGACAACATACATGTTTCTTTTACTTCGAGTCTTTAATTAGTTTCAGTTTTGATAGATTTAGCTGGGGCATGTCGCAGCATCTCTAGTCAGTTAAAACCTTTATTTCAGACATAGACAGATTTAGCTTTAGCATTTCAGTTATAGTTCATTGTCTTAAATTCTTGCTCAGTATTTATATATATTCAGACTTAGAATGTGTATTCCCCATAATTTAGTTTATATCATATTTTAAGCTTCCGCACAATATTTCTTGTTTCAGTTATCTTTAAGTAGGCTTAGGATATGCCAACAGGGTTAGCTTGGGGTCACTCGTGATCCTAGGTCCCAGGTTTACGCCCTGGGGGTAGCTTCTGGGTGTGACAAACTTGGTATCAGAGCATTGTGTTTAAGTGTCCTAGGATGTCTAAAAAGCCGCACTAAGTAGAGTCCTTTTCATGGGTGTGAAGGGCACCACATCTAATGACAGGGAGGCTATGAAGTGTTTTAGGAAAACTTCACTTTCTTTGTTACTCTTATCGTGCGTGATGTTTAATCCAATTTCCTCGTTTCTAATTAGTCGTATTGCCTTTTAGATCATGCCTCCTCGTAGATCTTACACAAGGAATGCCAATGCCCACAACGCTAACGCAACTCCTCCAATCCCAAATTAAGAAGTTTCGAATGTTGAGTTTTGGAACACCATTCAGCTTTTAGTTCAGAGTGTGACCAACCAGAATAATCAGCAGCCCCCAGTTCCTACCAACACTAATGTTGGGTCAGCTACAACTAGAGTTTGGGATTTTATGAGGATGAATCCATCTAAGTTTCTAGGGTCGCAGGTTAGATAGGATCCAAAGAACTTCATTGCTGAGGTCAAGAAAATCTTTGGAATGATGCAAGTGATTGGTAATGATATGATCGAGTTGGCATCCTACCAGCTTAAGGATATAACTTACATCTAGTTTACTCAAAGGAAATAAAACAGGGGTACGGATGTAGTTCCTATCACTTGAGAGTGTTTTAGTGAGACTTTTCTGGACAGGTTCTTCCCAAGAGGGTTGAGGGAGGCAAAAGCTCAGGAGTTCATGAATTTAAGGCAAGGTAGCATGTTAGTCCAAAAGTACGGACAAAAGTTCACCCAACTCTCGAGGTATGCTCCTCACATGGTTGTTGATCTAAGGGAACAAATGAACAAGTTTCTGTTTGGGGTATCCTACTTAGTGACAACAGAGTGACGAAACGCTATGTTGTTGGATGATATGAATATCTCTAGGCTGATGACACATGCTCAACAGGCTGAGGGAGACAAGCTTAGGGAACAAGCTAAGGACAATAAGAAGGCTAGTATAGGCAACTATTAGTATTCTCAGCAGAAATCGGGTAGTGGAAATCGCTCTCAGTTATAGCAGAAATCTTCAGCTCCAGCACCTTCATTAGTCCGTGCTCCATCCTCCAGGTTTTGACAGGATAAAAAAGGTAAGGCATCAAGCTCTAAGTCTTAGGGGATTGCTTCAGGTAATATGACCTACCCAACTTGTCCCAAATGTCGTAAGAACCATACGGGCGAGTGTCTTGCAGAAAAAGAAAGGTGTTTTGGATGCGGTCAGTCTGGCCATAGGTTGAGAGATTGTCCTTCTTCTAAACAAGGACAAGAGGCAACAATAGTATAGCTCAGTCTACAACTCCAACCACACCAGCAGGCCGCCCGACTCAGCAGGGTGCTTCATCTGGTACAGGTGGCGATTAGCTCCAGAACAGGTTTTATGCTCTTCAGGCTCACCAGGACCAGGAGGATTCACCATGTGGTCACTGGTACATTACGAGTCTTTCACTCAGATCATTTATGCTTTGTTAGACCCAGGGGCTACTCTTTCCTTTGTAACTTCGTATATAGTAGTAACCTTCGGTGTTAGTCCAGAAACTCTCTCAAAACCCTTCGCAGTTTCTACTCCAGTCGGTGACTCAATTATAGTTAGACGGGTATAGAAAAATTGCCCTGTCACAGTCTCAGAAAGTCACCTCAGCATATTTTGTAGAGTTAGAAATGGTAGACATTAATATCATCTAGGCATGGAATTGTTACATTCCTAATACTCTTCAGTCCATTGTAGAACTAGGATCGTTCGTTTTCAGTTTCCAAGCGAACCAGTCTTAAAATGGAAGGGTAGTAGCGTAGCGCCTATGGGTCGGTTCATTTCTTAACTTAAGGCTAGAAAGATGATTTCTAAGGGTTATCTCTATCATCTAGTTCAGGTTTAGGATTCAACCTCTAAAACCCCAACTCTTGAGTGAGTTTCGATAGTTAATGAGTCCCTAGAAGTGTTTCTAGAAGATCTTCCCGAAGTTCCTCAGGAAAGGGAAATCAACTTTGGAATTGATCTCCTTCCAAATACCCAGCCTATTTATGTTCCTCCTTACAAAATGACTCCATCCGAGCTTAAGGAATTGAAAGAGTAGTTAAAAGACCTTCTAGATAAGGGCTTCATCAGACCCAATAATTCCCCATAGGGTGCAATAGTGTTGTTCGTGAAAAAGAAATATGGTTCTCTCAGGATGTGTGATGAGTCCACAAATTGAACAAATTTAGGGCTTTATTTTGATAGGAATAGTGTCCTCAAATGCTTATTTTGTCTCAATATCTGAAGAAAACTCTTAAGTTTCAGGTATTTGAAGTTTTAGTGGAAGAATGGACACTTAGGCGCAAAAAGGAACAAAAATGATGAAAAGAACGAAGAAGCTGAAGCCTGCGCACCGCCAAGCAAACTTGGTGATTCACCGAAGGGACGCACTCCGCCATTTGTTCCAGTACGCGAAGCCTTGAAGGAGCAGGATAAAAAAGGAAATGAAAGGAGCAGTCGGCGTTTCCCCGAATAATTCCGCGAAGCAATACTAGATCTCCCAATGACACAGAGCACAACGATACTGAAGGCTAGTGCAACATGGAGACAAAATACACAAAAGGGTGAATCGCCGAGCGAATCGGCGATTCCGACTAACCTCGCCTAAAGATCTGCCAGCACTATTTTCTGAAGTCTATAAATTCTATACTTGTTATTAATTTTGAGGAGTCAAACATTTATTTTAATTTTCCAGAATAAAATAGTACTTTTTGGGATATTTTTTCTCAACTTTGTAGAGGGTTTTTGGGAGACTTGGAGAAAGAAGGATTTCATCTTCCCTAAGTTGGAAGTCGGTCTTCTTCATTCTTCTTACTTTGCTTAAATCAAGGTTTAATTCCTTATACCCATTTGATTTTACTATCATTTTAGGTGTATTTTGTTATTTCTTAATGTGTGGCTAAAAACCCCATTCTTGGGGTGTGATTTAGCACATATGTGTTGATATTGTTGCTTGGTCTTGCTTGCTGATAGGATAAATATATTTTAATGGTGATTTTACCTAGTGGTTGTGGTTTAATTTAATGGATTTGTAGTTGCAAATACAAAACCACCCATGTGTTTTCGGCTTGCCCAGGAGGGAGGTCGCGAAACCAAGACCGCTAGACTGATGGCCTAAGGAGTGGGTCGACATGAGGTTCAACTCGAGAGGGTCAGCCGTAGTCCCATATCCTAACACTCGTCTTGAGAGAGTGAGTGGGGTAAGGCGTAGGCGGGCCTTCATCCGGCAAATGGGTGTTCTAGAGAAACGCATTTGAAACGGGGTAGGTTGCCCGAGAGGGAACTTATTTCCATCTAAAGCTTAGCCTAGTCACTATTATCTTGCAAATTTCCTATCGAAAGCATGTACCCAGCGATTTATATCAACTTGTATTGCGATCACACCCCAAGAACTTGTCCCCATACTTAATTTTCTTTTTCTTTTTTGTTGTTTTTACTACTTGTGACAAAACCCCCATTAGATATTTGACACCTTTGAGTCACTCCTTTTAATTTAAAAACTTTTTAATCGTTAATGTCTTTAGCTACAACTAGTTTGAACTAAATTTTATTTTTCTACTAATTCTCAAAACCACTCCCTTGAGACACGACCCCAACCCTTGGTTGGGTTACTATGTTATCGACGATCATAGACACTCATACTATACTGTAGTGTCGTTGGTCACGATAAGTATCAAAATGGCATCGCTGCCGGGGAGTGGTGTTGTTTGAGAATTTTTAGTTTAATAGAGTTTCTGTTCTTATTAGTGGTAGTTTACTAATTTAATTTTTAGTTTTGTTTTGTTGATTGTGTAAACATTTCAGAAGGCATGAGTGTTAACGGTAGTAACGGGAGCCAAGTGGGCAATCAGGACGACATTGGCAACCTCAACGATGTCCAAGAGCCCACCATCAATGATCCACATCTCATGGGAGGTGTTGGAGCCATCCGTCTACCTCCAGCAGAGGGAAATGTGGTGTTCCACATAACAAGCACCATGTTGAAACTTTTGCAACTAAAGGGATTTTTCAGTGGATTAGCTCATGAGGACCCACATGAGCATCTTCGAAACTTCGTAGATGTGTGTGGACCTTTCTCGTTCAAGAACATCACTCAGGAATCAGTTGGATTAAGACTATTCCATTTCTCATTGATGGGAGAAGCATGCAAGTGGCTAGCTGAGTTGCCACGTAACTCAATCACTTTGTGGGAAGATTTGGTCACCGCATTTAATGTGCGATTCTTCCCTCCCTCGAAGATGATGACTATTCGGGATAACATCCAAAGCTTTAAGCATCTGAATGGAGAGCCTATGCACGAAACTTGGCTCCGATTTAAGAAATTGGTGCTACAATGCCCAACCCATGGTCTACTTGATAATGTGCTCCTTCAATACCTCTACCGGAGTCTAGATTCGGTAAACAAAGGTGTACCTGACCAACTCTCGGTCGGAGGATTAATGCAACACCATATGCAGTAGCAGTTCAGCTTCTTGATGGCATGACAACCATCAAGAGAGCGTGGTACACCCGCAAAGACCAGGTCTCACCGATCACATTTCAGCTATCTAAGAAGCAGGTTGAAAAGGACAATGAGAGAGACCAAAACATGGCCAAGATCATGACAGAACTTGACATTTTTTGATAAAATGTCATGGGGCTGGTGCTCGTAATGTCAATGTTGTGGGAGTCGGGGGTGCAAATCCTGAGGAAATGAAGTTTGAAGCCATGTATGACGGGGAAGTAAATTTTCTAGCTAACCAAGGTGGGGGCAATCGTTCAAACTGCCCAAGGCAATGTGGTAATTAATGATGGGTTAGAGACGAAGGATGGAAGGATCAAGATCATGAATGGAGGGACCGTAATCCAAATTGGAAAGATGGGGAGATGGATATATATGTGCTACCCCACGAGCGCTAGAAGCCCAAGGATTCGAAAGGTGGTAGGTCTCGCATATCCTAAACAAAGTTGAAGGGTCAGACAAAATGTTGAAAGGCATAAAAGAAGACGTGTCTACCCTCAGCCAGATTGTCACCTCTTATTCAGTTTCGATCAAGTAGTTAGGACCTGAATGGGACATATCTCGTCTCATCTCAATCCAAGACAACAAGGGGGTTTACCTAGCAATACTATGTCTAGCCCCAAGAGTGAGGTTTGAAGGTGGACTTGCGTCGTGCCACGACGTTAACTAAGGCGCTGTTTGGGAGGCAACACAAAACCCTTTATATATTTCCTAATTACTAGTAGAATAATGGTGTGTTGTTTGTACATGTTAAAGTAAGGGAGGTGATTGAAATAGTATATGGAAGCAAGCAAGATGTCCAGTTGGTGGATAGCCGAAAAGATCAGCGAACACGATTCTTTCCGCCGTCTGACTCAAGGCACTATCAGCTTGGATCCTATAAAGCTCGGCAGTCTAAAGAAAATGAGTGGCACATCACTGACCATGTCGGCGATCTCGATGAAAATCATCGATTAGAATCCTCACATGAGCTACAGAGCCTGTTACAGTTGGCGAAGAAACTAGACACTTGGCGAACAGAAGAACTTGACTAACATCGCCAAATGAGCGGGAATTGGACGATTTTTACAAACCACAGGTTTAAAAGTTCTATTTCATTCACTTTCTCTCCCTTCTTCGTCCTATCAACCTCACACCCGCACTCTAGCCTTTTATTTATCGCATTTTTAAAGTATTTTAAGTGTCAAATTGTGCACGGATTTGGATCACATTCCTGCCTAGCACGTCAGTACAATTTAATTCAGCAACAAGGTTGGTAATCGAACCCCTCAATTATTTTATCAAAATTTGTACTCATTTGCATGGTGATTGATAATATAAAATCTCTGCTGAGTCTTTGAGTTGTTGGGATTGCATGTATTATCGATTATGATTGAGTAGCGTTTGCGTGATTTGTGAGACTCCCAATCGACTGTGCTTTGAGTTGAATTTTTTTTACGTGGGTGAAAAGGTGAAACTTCTATGGGTTATCGTTGAAATTGTGTCATTTGAGCCTAAATTGCATTATTTGGGTTGCAGGGTGAAATTTGAAAGAATGTTTAAAATAGACATGTTTGGCTGTTCGACGAGATGAACTAACTCGCCGAATTTCTCGGTGGTTCTCCTAACGCCCCTATTCCACCTTTAACTGTATGCTACATGCACTAATCCATCTGTAACTTTCGGTGGTGAGCCTAATGCCGCTAAGCTCAATAGCGACTCACCGAAAGACTCATTGTTCGCCCTTTGCCTGCACCTCTGCACCTTCTATGCATAATTTTCAGTGAACGGCATAAATTGATGAGTATTTCACCTACTGGTTTAGTGAAGCTATTCTACACCCAGAATTCCCCTACCCCCGCTTAAAACATTGTCTAACTTTCCTCGAAGTTTTTTGAAGAAATGGCTAAACTAAAAGTTGCGGGAAGAGACATGCCACCCCGACATGTAAGAACACGAGAGTTTAAAAGAGATGAAAAGAAATCAGAGCTAGCCAGACAAAGGAAATATAACGAGGAAGACAGGGCAAAGAGACGAATTCCCATTGACCTTAATGTGCCTCCATGGGCTCAAAGTTTAGTTAATGCAATACGGGCCTTTAGAGCAGCTCATGAGATAGATCAGATGATTGCAGCTACTCTTGCTGTAGAGGCCAAGGCAGAGGCAAACAATAAGGACCAAAACAACAATACTCCGAAGACCATTGTTTATCTTCAGGGAGTCAGTCCGAGTGCTGAGACCCCGACAGAGAGAGACTGCATAGACAGGACCTTTCTTCACCTCCTCTGTGTCTTTCTTTACTTTGCCTTTTGGATTCTGTATTATTTGCATTTATGGACAAACACTCTTCTATGTGGTGGGGTGAGGCCCACCTGGTTTTTCTTGTTTCAGATACTTGTGTTTTGGTGTACATTTGGGTTGTCTATTTTTAATTGTATTTTTAAAAAATGCATTGTTATTGTTTGAGCTTGTGGCTCCGTTTATTTTTATTTGCAAAATGATTTTGACCCTTCCGAAAATTTTTAAAATTTTCGCATAATTTTGCCACCCCTTGTGAGTTGATGTGCCTATTCTTTTGCAAAAATTTTGAGTCCTGGTTTCGATCAATACCGAGGACTTGAATAGTTCTCTCAATCGAACGAACATGAATGCACGGCTACGATGAGTCCAAATGAAGTTGCATAGACAATATGTAAATTCTTTGCATCTCGTTGTGATTAGACATTTATCGAATTGATTCTCTTGTAATGACCGTTGCACACTAGCAAAAGTGTGTGGTCTTGTTTGACTTAAGTGTCGATGCCTTGTGTAATTTTATTGCCTTGAACCTTGCATGAATAAACCTAGAATTTTCCCTGTTAGTTTTATTGATTTAGAAAGGTGTGCTCTTGAAATGATCTTAGGCAACTTTAAAAAGTGTGAGCCAAATTTGACATATACCTCTTTTGTGGCCTACCCGTTAGCGTATGAAACTTTTTTGAAAACCCTTTGATCCTTACCTTTCTTCGAAAGAATATTGATGAACCCTAGACCTTACTTGACCCACTACATATAATCCTCTTGATTTGTGGTTTAGCAAATAGCCAACTTAGGCCAAAATCCTAAGTTGGGGTTGTGGTGAAACGGAAAAGGAGAAGTCAAGAAGTACAAGAAAAGTCCCCCTTAACCCATGGTGTTGCAGAACGATGGAAACCCCTTAAAAAACTGTGGAATAAAGTACAAAAGAAATTGGGTTTTCAAGTCATCCATGGAGGTGAATAAAAAGATAACTTAGAAGCACTAGAAAAAGAATTGATAAAGAAAAAGAAGGAAATGCCATGATAATATCACAGCTCACGAGGAAAAAGTCACTAAGCCTAAATGACTATAACTTTGCACTCATCCACATTACAACCCTTAGAAAGACCTTGTTGATCGTTAGAGAGCCGGACCGAAGATCGATCAGAAAATAAGGGCAAGCCTATGGGTGAAAACATGCATTGTGTTCCTCTTTTTGAGTGTGAGTGTTGCATTTGATTCCTGATCTTGAATTGATTAATCTCTGTGTGTGAAGATGGAATCATTCTTTATGTGAGTGCATTTAGATACTTTTTGTTGAGCATGAACTTGCACAGGTAGCAAGTATAGCGAGCATGAGAATCTTTGGTAATGGTGTGTGACAACCTGAATCTTTGAGTACATAATTGGTTCTTGCATAAGTAAATTTGAGTCTAGTTATGTGCATTCATGATTTAGTCTTGTGTAGCACTATTTGAGACACCTTGTTGAATGGTTGAACTTGAGTTTGTTTGAGGACAAGCAAAAGTTTAAGTTGGGGGTGTTGATGAGTCCACAAATTGGACTCATTTAGGGCTTTATTTTGATAGGAATAGTGTCCTCAAATACTTATTTTGTCTCAATACCTGATGAAAACTCTTAAGTTTCAAGTATTTGATGTTTTAGTGGAAGCATGGACACTTAGGCGCAAAAGGGAACAAAAAGGCTTAAAAGAACGAAGAATCTGAAGTGTGCGCACCGCCAAGCACGCTTGGCGATTCGCCGAAGGGATGCACTTCGCCCTTTGTTCCAGTGCGCGAAGCCTTGAAAGAGCAGGATCAAAAAGGCGATGAAAGGAGCAGTCGGCATTTTGCTGAATAATTCCGTGAATCAATACTAGGTCACCAAATGACATAGAGCATAACGATGCTGAAGGCTAGTGCAAGATGGTGACGAACTACTCCAAATGGAGAATCGCCGAGTTAATTGGCGATTCCGACTAATCTCGCAAAAAGATCCACCAACACTATTTTCTGAAGTCTGTAAATATGAAACTTGTTATTAATTTTGAGGAGCCGAACATTTATTTTAATTTTCCAGAATAGAATAGTACTCTTTGGGATATTTTCTCTCAAGTTTGGAGAGGGTTTTTGGGAGACTAGAAGAAAAAAGGATTTCATCTTCCCCAAGTTGGAAGTGGGTCTTCTCCATTCTTCTTCCTTTGCTTAAATCAAGGTTTAATTTCTTATACCCAGTTAATTTTATTATTATGTTAGGTGTATTTTGTTATTTCTTTATGTGTGGCTAAAAACCCCATTCTTGGGGTGGGGTGTGATTTAGCAAATATGTGTTGATATTATTGTTGGGTCTTGCTTGCTGATAGGTTAGATGTATTTTAATGGTGATTTCACCTAGTGGTTGTGATTTAATTTAATGGGTTTGTAGTTGCAAATACAAAACCACCCATGTGTTTTCGGCTTGCCCGAGAGGGAGGTCGCGAAACAAAGATCGCTAGATTGATGGCCTAAGGAGTGGATCAACATGAGGTTTAGACCTAGAGAGTGAGCCCTAGTCCCATACCCTAACACTCATCTTGAGAAAGTGAGTGGGGTAAGGCATAGGCTGGCTTTAATGCGGCAAATGGGTGTCTGAAAGGAACGCAATTGAAACGGGGTAAGTTGCCCGAGAGGGAACTTATTTCCATCTGAAGCTTAGCCTAGTCACCATTATCTTGCAAATTTTCTATCGAAAGCATGTACCCAATGATTTATCTCAACTTATATTGCGGTCACACCCCAATAACTTGTCTACATACTTACTTTTCTTGTTATTTTTTGTTGTTTTTACTACTTGTGATTAAGAAGAACCTTGAACTGGTACGTGAAGCAATGAAAAAGAATGTTAGTGATGAGGGGTCTACATCTAATGTCCCTCAATCCATGCCTTCAACAATAATGACTTTTGTGATGCCTTCATCCATTATAGATCCTCCAATGTATGATCCAGTGCCTTCTCCAATGACACCACAAATGGACCCTTCAGAGGAGATCCCCCTAATGGGTACATTAATTCAAATAAATAAATCCTAGAACTACTCTAGTGACATTCCAGAAAATCCTTCATTGATTGAGTTACTAAATTGGAATAACGATGATGTCGTGACTTTGTTGGATGACCTATTACTAAACAATATTAATGATCAAGATCCAAAACCCACCAATAATATATAAAGTCTTTGGACTAGTGTGTTTCACTTATTATTATTATTGTTTTATATGTTCATGTGGTCTCATGGACAATTTTTGTCTTTAACATTTTGCATGTCTAAGTGTGGTATAGGATTCTCCACATCACTTTTTCTTTGTCCTTATATTAAGGGTATGTATGTCGTGTTTAATGAGTTATTTTTCAAAGTTTGTTATTTCACTCACTTATTAAATATATGAACAATTTACATGTTTACTAGTTTGTGATTTATTTATTCATTTGTACTTTTATTGTTGTGATTATTCAAATCTTATTGTTGGTACTCTTTCCAAAAAAACCACTTGCACTTCAAAAGTTAAAGAAGTTGATTCATGTATTAAATAAATTTTCACTCTAAGCTTTTTAGAGTGAAACAATAACACATCTAAAATTGAATATGAATTTAAACATTAAAGAAAATTATCAAGAAGACCTATAAAATATACATTTTGGAATAATAAGGTGAATAAGAGATTCATTAACTATTTGGCTTTATTAAGTTAAAAAAAGTCATGTCTTCTAGTTTTTATTTAACTGTTTATAATTAATTTTTATAATCCAAAAATTTATAATTGTATCATTACATTTGTTAATTGGTTAAATTTTTCTCATAAACAAAAGCGATTACTTTTAAAAAAACAAATAAAAAATTGGGGTGTGTAAGGGGAATTGGGGGAGGGGATTATGATGTGGAAAATTGAACCCTCACAAAAACTGAGGGAGCCTAGGTAGAGATTATAACTATGATATTCTAGACTAAAATATACTATATAAAATGTTTTCTCTATCGAAGTACAACCATGTAAGTTAATATTTTAATTTGATTTTTACTCATTTGTTCGTAAATTAGAAATGTTGAAATATGAAAAATTATTAAGATAATATAACAACTAATCAGATATTATAAATTTCTACTCTAAATTTAAGAATAAAGAAATAACAACAGTATAGGATATTACTTGTCCCGACCCGATCTCCCGAGTCATAATGGCATCTAGTCTAACCCCCCAGTAGGTAAGTCAACCCGTACCCAGAATGACAAGTAATGAGTATAAGAGTAGAACTAAACAAAAATAACACTAGCATTAAGAATAAGACATACACCAAAGAAAACCAAAAACTATATTTATAAAGAACCCTCCCAGAAACTAGAAATCATGAGTACAAAGCTATCTAATATGAGAATACAAGTCGCAAAGTGGATCACAACAAGATCTCTCAAAGGAAAAACAATTTCTTGAATATATAGACACAAAAAGACATACTGATCTAAGATGCCAAGTGCTCATCATCATCTCTGATACCTAAATGTTGTAAAAGATGACACAAACCATCACCGTTGGTAGCAGGTACTAGGACATGCATCACAAAAAAGATTCAGAGTATAGCATGAGTACTAAAAGAAAGGTACTCACTAGGCATTGTCGGCCGACTGAGCAAGAGAGGTTAAAACACTATGAAAAGATAAAATCTAGACACATACAAGGGTCAAAGAGAATATAAAGGAAAGCATATGAGCATATCGAAATTAAATTTAAGTACTGATAAACAAAACTTAACTTGACCTCCATAAGCCCATAAGGTACACTCCTATGCATGTTTATGCAAAACCCGAACGGATCCATATAAGCCCAAAATGTACGCAAAATAGCTAAGTCCACTAAGAGAAGAGTACCACAAACCTAAAGTTGGGCTCCAAGCCTAAATAACCATTGTATCCACTCAACTCCCCGCCCAGCTCGCAAGAGTGACAATCAATATAGGTCGCCCAGCCAACCAATCCACTCCTAGGGGCGTAAGTTGCCCAACTAGAAAGAGGATTTGTTCAAAACCATGTACACACAAATGAGATATGCAAGACAATTAAAAATGACATTTTGGACTCAATGGAGAAGACATAATTTCCATACAAGGTCGTCTGACAGAATATGGGTCCCATACCGAACCTAGTTTCAAGCCAAAATCCACAAAGGGCTCAAAATTAGCTTGAAGGCCTCGAGATCCAAACAACGGGTCGCTCTAGACCAAACACCAACCTTTTATAGCTAAATGAGCTGGAACAATGCTCATCTGAGCTCATCTACTCAAAGTTTTGAGAAAAGTCAAACTTAGGTCTTAACTTGGAAGTTAAAATGTCATCGCATAGACTCGTATTGAAAGACTCGCGAGTCACGAAGACCATGTTGCTAGCCTAATTTGACCATTACAAAGTGAATGAAATTGTTCAGAATTGGGTTCTAAGGTCATTTATGAAACTTTTTATCCAAACTGACCGTAAAAATTTCAAAAGCTCCAAGAAACTAAAACTTACATATAAATCAATCAAATGATCAAGTGACCAAATTGTTAGTTCTAGAAAGTCATAAAATGACTTGGGATCACTTTATGAATGTTTTAAATGATGAATAGTTGACATAAATACAAAATGAATGGGAGGTCATTACAACATAGTCTACTAGAAAGGATATACTTTCATCTACGAAAGTAAAGGTCAAGAAGTACTTGAAGGCTTAAACAAGCCAGGTAAGTGCTCCCGGATATCAAGCTTGATCTCCCAAATAGACTCATCAACCTGATGATGCCTCCAGTGGACCTTATCCACAATAAAGGCTCTTGAACACAACTGCCACACATCCTTGTAAAGAATATCAACTGGGTCCTGAGACTCATTAAGAACATACTGGTGCACAAGAGACTCATTATGAACATACTGGTGCCGCCATAAAACATGAAAGATTGGGTCGATAGCTGAGAATATTGGAGGTAGAGAAAACTTGTATGCAACCTCACCAACTGTATAGATTATCTCAAAAGGCTCAATATACCTAGGGATAAGCTTTCTCCGCCTCCCAAATATCATCACAACATTCATGGGTATTACATCAAAGAAGAATGTATCACCAACTAAGAAAATCAAACGCCTATGGTTAGCATAACTTATGTGCCTACTCTAAGATATCTAAAGCTTGTCTTGAATCACCCTCACCTGGTCCAATGCCTTCTAAATCAAATCCATACCATGCAGACTAGGCTATGTACACTCAAGCTAACCAACCAAAGAGTGACAATGACTACTATATATATAACACCTCAAAAATTGGAAAGCCCAAGTTGTAAAAGAAATGTCTGATTTTGAGCTACTGGTTGTGTCTTCCCACACCAATCTATGGTTTGTAAAAGTTTTTAGGGGTCGTAGATGGAAATAGAAAGTATGAGGTTGAGTATTTTGAAATTTAATTTTTCTGATATTTGACATATGAGTAGCCAGGATGAGTCGCAGGAAGTTTGACAGGTCGTAAGATGGTTCTGTAGAACGATTCCAAACTTAGTAGAATTTTGTGCTAAAAATTGAGAGCTATTGAATAGGTCTATGGACCGTAGGAAATTCGGTGACTCGTAGAAAGATCACATGGAAAGTAGGTGATTTGGGTTTCTAAAGTTGGTTTTATGGTTGACCAGTGCATGTAAGAAAGTTCAGAGGAACATAGGTCGAAACCGTAGAAATCATCTATTAGTTACTTCTCAAGAATATTTGGGCATTTTCCTATTCATTAAAAGCCTATACTATGTCGTTTTACCTCTATTTATTTGTCATATCACTACCCTTCTACCTCAAAATTTCCTCCATCTTTCTCATTCACTTAAATCCCCAAATCCCCTCCGACGTTTTCTTCAAAAATTCTCTCTCAAGATCAAGGATGAAGAATCTAGGGTTTCAAAATCAAATACTCTTTTAAACTATTTCTTGTGGGCTTTGAAGAGGAAGGTATATAGGGTTTCTTCAATGCGTTCTACTCACCCATTGAGCCCCAAAAATTTCTAAATTCTCCAAGTTAAATTTAATCAAATTGATTGGGTTTTCATTCTATTTTTCATATGTTAATATTTTGTTGATTCAATTATTCAGTTTTGATCTTATTATGATTGTTTTGACACAATTACACGCTTTCCAATTAATTTCACCCGGACCCATGCAATTTTCAAGAATTTGACTATAAACTCTTGAAAGATATGGGTTTATGAGGAAGCTATGAGTATATGAATTTTATTTTCATGAAAGTTTTGCATGATTTATTAAAAGGAATGTTTTGTTATCTAGGTTTCTCTAAGATGAGCATTAACAAAATTCTGCAAGGACTTTCTCACACCTTTAGGAATCATGAATGCTGAAATGTTTTCTCACACATGCTTGATTTAAGATTTAATGAGCTATTATATGATGTATTAAGATTTGATTAATATAGGAATTATGTTTTTCTATGAATTATGTTATGTTTATGAATATTAATATTCCGTTGGGATTTAACTTAGAACCAAGAGAGCTTGGGAGGGAGGATCAAATAGGGTATTCCCTAGTAGCAACCTCAAGTTCCAAACTGCATGCCCCGTAGGATTGTCTTACATAACCTAGTTATTAGATCAACAAATAGCATATGAGTCATCATACATAATTCTATCATGGAAAATAGACTTTCCCTTCTCAATGTGGGAGTAACATCAGATTCCATAGTATAGCTCAAATAGTTAATTCTCGGTTAAAATTAATATCCAAAAAATAAACAAAGTTGCTTTCAAAGGTTTTGTGAAGTTTTCCTTATGATTTAAGATGTACTGACCATGTTCCTGATTTATAATTATTCTTTTAATGATATTAAAATGTTTAGCTTGGTCATGTATAACATGTTTTCGATTATGTCCCCTTATGATCATGTTTTATATTTTATGCATTTTCCTCATAGTTAGTACATTCCATGTAATAATGCATACTTGTGCTTTCATTGTATCACTATTGTAGGGTCAGACAAACTTCGTCCTTCTACTCATGACTGGATTGCACAGAAGATTGAAGACTTGGTGAGTCCTCAGGATCCGAGGACAGTTTCACCTTTACTCTATTTTTTATGTCTTAAGTTTTAGGATGTTGTACGTGATGTATGGCTTTCATCTTGATAGCTTCTTGATACATTAGAATGGCTCGTCAAGGTTACGTTTAGACATCCATTTTTATGTCAATTTATTTTATTATATGAGATTTCTTAATTTTTTCCATTATGTTGTCTGGTATGTATGTCAAGTGGCTTGTGTAGGACCTCCTCCAGTCTTATAGGCCATCTCACGTCAAGGGTGTACTTTTGGTCGTGACAAACTTGGTATTGTGAGCACAAGGTTTTATAAAAGGTTCTAGGATGTCTGACAAACAGTGTTGAATAGAGGCTTGTTCATAAGTGTGAAACTGTAACTCCCCGTTATTTGAAAGAGCTAAAATTAGAAAGAACCATTTTTGGAAAGATCAAATTTGGAAAGTTTGACAAGTTTGGCTAAGTATAAGTTTTGGGTCAACTTCAAATGTCCATAAATCTCATCACAAGATGAGTTAGGTGTTCTATAATATATTACATGAAAGGTCTTTGAATTATCTTTCCAACGCCACTGAGTTTGATAGTTTTCGAGTTCGTATGAGGGTAATATGCCCGTTTGAAGTCGTGTTGTCTGAATAAGGAAAGTTATCCGGATTTTAAAGGGGTATTTTGGTCTTTTCATTACCCAATTAATTAAATACGTTTTTAGTAAATTATTTGGGGTCTAAACTGATCAGTTAGTTCAGTTTACGCACTTGTCACGAACCAGAGGTACCCACTAGATGTAACAATTCCCATAGTACCCCGAAAGACACCATGTAAGCCACTTAACATATCATAACATAAGCAATAAAACAATAAGAGAAAATGCATTTCAAGTCCAAAATTTTCATAAAGGAAAGCGGAAGTCTAGACTTGTCTCAAAATAGCCATCTATTACAAAACTTGAATCAAAATAGGGACACAGCCCCTACAACATAGTCTGAAAAGGAAAATACAAGAATGAAACTACTAAGTGAAAACACCCGTCCTCAGATCATGAGGACTCACCAACAAGCTAGGAGAAATGAGCAAATCCAAGCTTTATCCACAATGAGGACCACCTTGAGAACCGGACCCTACACTTGGGAAAAAATGTAGGAAAATATGGGTTTGTACAAAAATGCACTATGTATGATAGCCATGCATAAAACCCTTAAAAATATGCAGAAAGGGACATTTTAGTCGAATGTATGCAATTTACTAAGTTAAAGCATCATTTTGAAGATAATGGAAAGCATAAGTCATAAGCATATTCATTACATAGATCATCATATCATAAGAGAAACATACCATAACTACCCTCAAAGTATACTTGTGCAATGCATGAATAAGATCACATAATCTCACCCATACTAACTAAAGCTCCTTGAGTAGCCATAGTTCATAATTCATATTCTTGTTATAGTGGGAATAAGCCTTAACTGACATAGACCATGTGAGCTTAACATGGAATTCGGTGTTACCCACACTGGAAAGGGTTGTCCAACTTGCCTAAGGTAATACCATCACTTGTTATTTTTTAGGTGGATCCACTAGCTAAATATCCTACTGGGGCACGTAGTTATAGGATAAGGAGATTGTTACTAAAAATACGCCCTTTCTCGCGAGGGAGCTTCCATGTCAAGAGATTGCTTCTACAAACCTGACCTTTATCACAGAAGACCTTCCATCTCATAGTCAATATCCACTCGGTGCTAAGCATTTATCCCACGGAGTACTCATTAATTCATAACTTGTTTCATTATGATAGCACATTAGATCATACGTGAGAATAACCTTTCACCGTCCATGTCTACATATAACATTAGAATCAATTAGGTGAGAATTGCCTTTCAACCTAGAATCTCCATTACGTGAGAAAACCTTTCACATTATGTTCATTATGTGTTCATGAGAATAGTCTTTCAATCAACACAACAACATTATCATATTCATGGAAACTTTACTCTCAAAGTGTTCTTAAAGCATATACATAACCTTCATAAAACATGCATCGTATTATATCTTGCCCTTTCATAGGTCAAAGCTCATATCACATCAACATATCTAGAATCACTATTTTAGACATAGATTATAACATGATTTAAATAACTCAATTACTACAAGCGTAATCTCATAATATCCTTCTTTTATCAATTCACCCACATCACAAGTCATAAATTTGGAATATGGGGATTTCATGGAATCTTGGGGATTTCAACATAAAACCCATAATAAATAATCAATTCATTCATAATATATTGTAATTAAATCATTAGAATCTTTTTTGAAAGCAATCCATGACTTGGAGTAAAACCCTAGCTTTTGGGGAATTACTAGTTTTGAAATTGAGCGTGGAGGGACTCCATGGATGAAGACTATCCATGGATGAAGGACTACCATACCTTAGCTATGAATCTCCAAAAAAAATTGAGTAGAAAACCATGCTCCTTCAAACCCTAGCTCCAACTTCCTTCTTCTTCTTCCTTGAAGTTCTAGAGAGAGAACTTTTGAGAAAAGATGAACTTTTGGGATTTGATTTGGGGTTTTGGAAATAATGGGGTGAATGGGTGTATTTTAACTTAAAATGACTGATATAGGTGTATAAAACTAAGGTAAAACGACCTCACTTTAATAAGAATTAAACCAGAATTACCTAAAACACCCCTCACTTAAAGTGAGCTGCCAGGGACCACGTGGGGCTCCACGAGCCATGGTCCCATCCGTGGTCTTGGGGCAGTAGCTAGGCTACTTGAGCGTTTAGCTCACAAACCCAAGTCCATTTCACGAGGGGCACCACAAATCGTGGTCCCTGAGGCAGTGGCTAGGTCTTCATGACTGGCCCCCTTGAGGCTAAGTGAAGACCACGACCACCCCCACGGCCCTTGGTGGCCTTCATGAGTCGTCAAGCGGCTCGTGGGGGAGGGTCTCATTTTCGTGCAGCTTGGCAAGCACACTGCCTAGCCCACCATGGACCACACCACGAGCCGTGCTGGTGGTCGTGGTCACTGAGGTAGTGTCTAGGGGAGAGTATACTGTCCTAGTCCTCTCTCTGGGCCCTTTCACACCTCCTTGACTGTAACCCCAACGTAGCTCTAGTTTAGCCTACTAGTTTCGGAGTGTTACAATATCTCCCCCTCGAGAACATTCGTCCTCGAATGACGATCTAGACACCTTACGGAAATAAAGACGCAAGACTAACAGTCCATCATGCATGAAACATCAAAATAATCCACAATTCAAAAGAGGAAACTTCAACTCCATCTCAAATATAATCAATGCAACACAGGGAAGTAGAAACGACATCTAATAACCTATTATGCATGAAACTCAACATTTCTCATATTCGTGGGAGGAATTACCTTCTCCAACTAAAAATATGCTCAACACAATACCATGGAGCCAATATGCAATTACTCTCAAAAGCATACTAAATCATGTTCATCAACTCATCTTCTGAAGTCACATAGGCAACTCATAATAAATGCATAACAACATAAGGAACATAAATCATGAAAACTCATTTTTCTTACTAAACATGAATTTCTCAAGAACATGTATAACATAAGGAAATCATGGAACAACACATATAACACACTTGACTCCCAAAACACTAAAACTCAACAGGAACTATTTACCTCAAGCATGAATAGGAGTAGAAGGAAAGAGATGAGGATATCGGGACTTCATATTGGCCTCGGCCTCCCAAGTAGCACCCTCAACTAGGTGATTCCTCCATAAAGATAAAACTCAAGAGGAAGTTATATCCTTGTTTTCTCAATATCTTGACTTGCCGGTCTAGGATCTCTACCGGAACCTCTTCATATGAAAGACTTTCGTCAACTCCCAACCCATCTAGGGGAATAACGGACAGCGGATCTCCAGTACACTTCTTAAGCATAGAAACATGAAATACCAGATGAACCAGGGCCAACTCATTTGGCAAATCCAACTCATAGGTAACCTTCTCAACATGTTCCAAAATTTGGTATGGGATTACTTACCGCGGACTAAGTTTCTCTTACTTGTCAAATCTCATCACACCCTTCATGGGTGAGATTTTCAAATAGATACAATCATTAACTTCAAATTCTAGATCCCTTCCTCTCATATCGGCATGAGACTTTTGTCTACATTGAGCCGTTCTCAACCTCTCTCTAATGAGCCAAACCTTCTCAATAGCTTCATAAACCAATTTGGGACCAATAAGAGCAATTTCACCTACCTCATACCAACCAAACAGAGACCTACATCTCCTACCATACAAGGCCTCAAAGGGAGCCATAGCGATACTTGACTGATAACTATTATTGTAGGCAAACTTTATTAAGGGCAAGTGGTCATCCCAATTACCCTTGAAATCTATAATACATGCCCTTAACATATCTTCCAATGTTTAGATGGTACGTTCCACTTTCCCATCGGTTTGGGGATAAAAAGTTGTGCTAAGCTTAACCTTAGTACCAAGCGCCTTTTGGAATGACTTCCAAAAGTGTGAAGTAAATTGAGTACCCCGATCAGAAATAATAGATAAAGGGACCCCATGCAACTTCACTATTTCACTTATATACACCTTGGCATAGTCTACCGCCGAATGAGAAACCTTGACGGGAATAAAGTGGGCTGATTTTTACATTTGATCTATAATGACCCAAATAGAATCATGTTGCCTTCGGGTGCGAGGCAAACCCACAATAAAGTCCATATTTACATCTTCCCACTTCCAAGTGGGAATACTTATATCTTGGGACAAACCTCCCTACCTTTGGGGCTCAACCTTAACTTGTTGACAATTAGGACATTTGGCTACAAATACCCCAATATCTTTCATCATACTGTTCCACCAATAGACTTCACATAGATCACGGTACATCTTGGTGGCTCTTGGATGAATAGAATATCGAGAACTATAAGCTTCATCTAGAATTTTCTCCCTCAAACCAACAACATTCGGAACACATAACCGACTCTTTCAACTCAACTAATCTAGGATCAAGGCCCTTTTTAGACTTCACATCCGTCACAAACGACAATTCGGATTCATTATGGACCATGGCACCACCCTTGGTGGAATCCTCTAGTTGAACACCAAGCCGAGCGAACCTATGCACATCACGAACCAATTCTTTATTTTCAACCTCTACATGAGCCACACTACCCATGGACAATCTATTAAGTGCATCCGCTACCACATTAGCTTTGTCGGGGTGATAAAGGACACTCATGTCGTAATCCTTCAATATTTCTAACCACCTTAATTGACGAAGATTCAAATCCTTTTGGTTAAATACATATTGAAGACTTTTGTGATTGATGAAGACATCCACATGGACTGCATACAAATAATACCTCCATATTTTCAAAGGAAATACAGCCGCCGCTAATTCAAGATCATGGGTCGGATAATTCTTCTCATTGACTTTAAGTTGCCTTGAAGCATAGGCAATCACCTTACCATTTTGCATAAGCACAAATCCCAACCCAACTCTAGAGGCATCACAATACACCACAAAACCATTTGTACCCTCCTGTAAGGTCAACACCGGAGAGAAATTAAATCCATCTTTCAATTCTTGGAAAAATTTCTCACAAGCTTCCGACCACACAAACTTAGCCATCTTTTGAGTCAAACCCGTCAACGGAGAAGCAATTGAGGAAAACCTCTCAACGAACCTCCTATAGTAACCAGCCAAACCCAAAAAGTTTCTAATGTCGAAAGGAGTTAGAGGTCTAGGCCAACTCTTGACCGCATATGTCTTCTTAGGATCTACCTCAATACCCTCACTTGACACAACATGACCAAGGAAAGCTACGAACCTTAACCAAAATTCACACTTGCAAAACTTTGCGAAAAGTTATTGGTCTTTAAGAACTTGCAACGCAATTCTAAATTGGTCCACATGTTCCTTCTCACTCCTTGAATAGATCAAAATATTATCGATAAATATGATCACAAACATGTCTAGGTATAGCCTAAACACTCTATTCATCAATTCCATTAACGCCGCCGGAGCATTAGTCAACCCAAATGACATTACCACAAACTCATAGTGACCATACTGGGTTCTAAAGGCTTTCTTGGTAATATATTCCCCTCTCACCCTCAATTGGTGATAACCCGAACGAAGATCAATCTTAGATAAATAACTAGCCCCTTGATGTTGGTCAAAAAAATCATCAATTCTCGGAAGAGGATATTTATTATTGATGGTCACTTTATTCAATTGTCGATAGTCGATGCACATTCTAATAGACCCATCATTCTTTCTAACAAACAACACGGGAGCACCCTATGGAGAGATACTCTGTCGGATAAACCCTTGTCTAGCAAATCCTTTAACTGATCCTTCAACTTTTTTAACTCCACCGGAGCCATTCTATAAGGAGGAATAGAGATAGGTTGCGTATCCGGTAAAAGTTCATTACCAAAGTCTATCTCCCGCTCGGGAGGAATACCAGGCAAATCATCAGGGAAAACTTCCAGAAATTCATTAACTATCAGAACCGAATCTAGAGAAGGGGTTTCGAAATCTGCATCCCTTACCCTAACAAGATGGTAAATCACCCTTTGGAGATCATCTTCCTAGATTTAAAACGAGAGACAATTTGACCTTTAGGCATAGAATTTCCCCCCTTCCATTCTAAGATAGGCTCATTTGGAAATTAGAATCTAACCACCCGAGTCCTACAATTGATAAAGGCATAACATGCATGTAACCAATCCATACCCAAAATCACATCAAAATAGAGTATTTCTAACTCTACCAAATCCACCAAAGTAACTCTACAGGACAAGGAAACATGACAACTTCTATAAACCCTTCTAGCCAGCATAGAATCACCAACCGGGGTAGAGAGCAAAAAAAGTTCTACTAGGACTTCAAGGAGTATATCAAATTTCATAGCCACAAAAAGTGTCAGAAATGACAAAGTGGCGCCGGGATCTAAAAAGGCATACACACCAATAAGAAAAAATTTTAACATACCGGTCACCACATCCAGGGAGCTCTCTTAGTCATCTCAGGATCAAAGAGCATAAAAGAGATTTTGCTTTGGAGCATTGGGGTTTGAACCTCTTGGAGGAGGTTGCTTGCCTTCTTTCCCCTTTGAAGAAAGTATTGGAAAATTACTCAATTGATGACCACCCTTACCACAACTAAAACAAACGTTGGTGCCGGCTAGGCACTTACCATCATGATTCTTCCCATATTTTGCACAATTTGTCCTATTCACATAAGAGCCACCACTATTACCTCCTTGAGGCTTAGGGTTAGACACTCTATCCTTGTTGACCCTTAGGGAAGCATTTGAGGAACCTTGGTTGGAGAACCTTTGTTTGAACTTTGGTCGACCTTGTCCATCGGACCTAGCATTGGAGAAATTCCCATCACCTGTTCTAGCTCTTTTCACCTCTTTATTATTTTCCTTGAGTTTCTCTTCTTCCATTTGTTGGGAATTCACCATGATACGTGAAATATCCATATTCTAGATAAGTATTTTCATACGTCATTCTTTAACTGCCATGTCAGACACTCCCATCACAAATTTATTCATATTGGCCCTTGAATCCGCCACCATAGTTGGAGCATACTTTGATAATTGGGTGAAATTTACATCATACTCTTTCACACTCATACCTCCTCGCCGAAGGTTAATGAACTCTTGCATCTTTGCTTCCCTGAACTCTAGGGGGAAGAATCTATCAAGAAATGCCACTTTAAACGATTCCCATTCTACTGAGCCCAGTCCTACGGGTCTCTCATCCTTCCACTGATCATACCAAACTTGAGCCACATCTTTTAGTTGGTAGGCGGCTAACTCCGCTTTCTCCTCCGAAGACACCCCCATAATAGCTAATACTTTATAAACCTCGTCAATAAACCTTTGAGGATCCTCTTCCACTTTGGAGCCATGAAATTTGGGAGGGTTCATTCTTGCAAAATCCCAAACCCTTGAGGCGACCGAATTCACATTAGAACATCTATATTAACCTGAGCCGTCACAGCTTGAGGTTGAGTCATCATAACTTGAGCAAACATTTGAAAGCCGACCTAACCTCCACATCCAACATAGCCGAAGGATTAATTGGAGCTTGATTAACTTGAGCAGCTTCTTCATTCACATTGTCACCCTCCATTTTTCTCGTGTTTACCCTTCGTGTATTCATATCCTGAAGACATATAAGAATGATTAGGAGAAAAATGTATTCATTTCCTAAACATCTTATAGCCTTTCATTCATAAGTGTGGTGCGCTTCACACAAATGAACAAGACTTTACTAGACGTGGCTTATGAGACATCATCCTAGAATCATTCTAAACCTTGTGCTCTGATTAACAAGTTTTTCAAGACCCATAGGTACCCCTTGGATGTAACAAGGCACATAGTACCCCGAAAGGCACCATGTAAGCCACTTAGCATATCATAACATAAGCAATAGAACAATAAGAGGAAAAACGCACTTCAAGTCCAAAATTTTCATAAAGGAAAGCGAAAGTCTAGACTTGTCTCAAAAGAGCAATCTATGACAATACTTAAATCAAAATAGGGACACAACCCTTACAACATAGTCCGTAAAGGAAAATACAAGAATAAAACTATTAAGTGAAAACACCCACACTCGGATCATGAGGACTCACCAACAAGCTAGGAGAAATGAGTGAATTCAAGCTTTAGCTACAATGAGAACCACCTTGAGAATCGGACCCTACACTTGGGGAAAAAATGTAGGAAAATATGGGTTTGTACAAAAATGCACTATGTATGGTAGCCATGCATAAAAACCTTGAAAATATGCAAAAAGGGACATTTTTTTCGAATGTATGCAATTTACTAAGTTAAATCATCATTTTGAAGATAATGAAAAGCATAAGGCATAAGCATATTCATTACAGAGATCATCATATCATAAGAGAAACGTACCATAAGTACCCTCAAATCAACTTGTGCAATGCATGAATAAGATCCCATAATCTCACCCATACTAAGTAAATATCCTTGAGTAGCCATATTTCATAATTCATATTCTTGTCATAGTGGGAATAAGCCTTAACCGACATAGACCATGTGAGCTTAACATGGAATCCAGTGTTACCCACACCGAAAATGGTTGTCCTACTTGCCTAAGGTAAGACCATCATTTGTTATCTTTTAGGTTGATCCACTAGCTAAATATCCTACGGGGGCACGTAGTTATAGGATAAGGAGATTGTTACTAGAAACTCATCCCTTCTCGCGAGGGAGCTTCCATCTCAAGAGATTGCTTCTACCAACCCGACCTTTTTCAAGGAAGAGCTTTCATCTTATAGTCAATATCCACTCGGTGCTAAGCATTTATCCCACGGAGTACTCATTAAGTCATAACTTGTTTCATTAGGATAGCTCATTAGATCATGCGTGAGAATAACCTTTCACCATCGATGTCTACATATAACATTAGATTCAATCAGGTGAGAATTGCCTATCAACCTAGAATCTCCATTATGTGAGAAAACCTTTCAGATTATGTTCATTATGTGTTCATGAGAATAACCTTTCAATAAACACAACAACATTATCATAATCATGGACACTTCACTCTCTAAGTGTATTTAAAGCATATATATAACCTCCATAAAACATGCATCATATCATATCTTTCCTTTTCAAAGGTCAAAGCTCATATCACATCAACACATCTAGAATCACTATATTAGACATGGATAATAACATGATTCGAAGAACACAATTAATTCAAGCATAATCTCATAATATCCGTCTTTCATCAATTCACCCATATCACAAGTCATAAATTGGGAATATGGGGATTTCATGGGTTTTTGGGGATTTCAACATAAAAACAATAATAAATCATCTATTAAATCATAATAAAATGTAATTAAATCATTAGAATCGTTTTTGAAAGGAATCATGACTTGGAGTAAAACCCTAGCTTTTGGGGAATTATTTGTTTTGGAATTGAATTTGGAGGGACTCCATGGATGAAGGACTACCATACCTTAGCTATGAATATCCAAATAATTTTGAGTAGAAAACCTTTCTCCTTCAAACCATAGCTCCAACTTCCTTCTTTTTCTTCCTTGAAGTCCAACAGAGAGAATTGTTTCAAGAATATGAACTTTTGGGATTTGATTTAGGGTTTTGGAAATAGTGGGGTGAATGGGTGTATTTTGACTTAAAATGACTTATATAGGTGTATAAAACTAAGGAAAAATGATCTCACTTTGATAAGACTTATACAGAAATTATCCAAAACACCCCTCAGTTAAAGTGAAATGCCAAGGACCACGTAGGGCTCCACGAGCCGTGGTCATGACCACGAGCAGTGGTCCTATCCGTGGTCTTGGGGAAGTAGCTAGACAACTTGTACCTTTAGCTCACAAGCCCAATGCAATCTCACGAGGCTCTCCACGAGCCGTGGTCAAGGCCACGAGTCGTGGTCCCTCTCGTGGGCCTTGAGGCAGTGGCTAGGTCTGCATGACTTGGCCCCCTTGAGGCTAAATGAAGACCACAACCACTCCCACGACTCTTGGCGATCTTCACGAGCCGTCAAGTGGCTCGTGGGGGAGGGTCTCATTTTTGGGCAACTTGGCAAGCACACTGCCTAGCCCACCACGGACCACAAAATGAGTCGTGGTCCCCACCATTAAAACCCCCCCGTGCTAAGCCAACTCATACCCAAAATGACAAGTAATGAGCATAAGAGTAGTACTAAACAAAAATAACACTAGCATTAAGAATAAGACATAAACTGAAGAAAACCAAAAACTATATTTATAAAAAGCCTTCCAGAAACTAGAAATCATGAGTGCAAAGCTATCTTTTATGAAAATTCAAGTCCCAAAAGTGGAACACAACAAGATCTCTCAAAGGAAAAATAATAGCTTAACATATATACCAAAAAGACATATTGATCCATGATTCCTAGTGATCATCCTCGTCTCTGATACCCAAATGTCGTAAAAGATGACACAAACCATCACCGTTGGTAGCTGGTACTTGTTCCTGCATCACGGAAAAGATGCAGAGTATAGAATGAGTACTAAAACAAAGGTACTCACTAGGCATTGTCGGCCCACTGAGCAAGAGAGGTTAAAACACTATGAAAAGATAGAATCTAGACATAAATAGAGGTTAAAGAGAATATAAAGGAAAGCATACAAGCATACCGAAAGTAAATCTAAGTACTACTAAATTAAACTTAACTTGACCTCCATAAGCCCATAAGGTACAGTCATGCATGTTTATGCAAAACCCGAACAGATCTCTATAAGCCCGAATGGTATGCAAAATAGCTAAGTCCACTAAGAAAAGAGTACCACAAACCTAAAGTTGGTCTCCCAGCATAAATAACCATTGTATCCAGTCAACTCCCAGCCCAGCTCGCAAAAGTGACAATCAATCTAGGCCCCCGAGTCAACAAGTCCACTTCTAGGGGCGTAAACTGCCCAACTAGAAAGAAGATTGGTTCGGAACCGTGTACACACTAATGATATATCAAAACCAATTAAAAATGGCATTTTGGACTCAATGCAGCAGACAGAATTTCAATACAAGGTCGTATTAACAGAATATAAGTCCTACACCGAACATAATTTCAAGCCAAATTCCATATGGGGCTCAAAATTAGCCTGAAGGCCATGAAATCCAAACAATAGGTTGTTCTAGACCAAACACAACCTTCCAGAGCTAACTGAACTGGAACAATTATCATCCGAGCTTGTCTACTCAGAATTTTGACAAAAGTCAAATTTAGGTCTTAACTTGGAAGTTAAAATGTCATCGTACAGACTCGTATTGAAAGACTCGCGAGTCACGACGCCCATGTGACTAGCCTAATTTTACCATTACAAAGTTGATGAAATTATCCGAATTGGATTCTAGGTCATTTCTAAAACTTTTTATCAAAACTGACTGTAAAAATTTCAGAAGCTCCAAGACACTAAAACCTACATATAAATCAATAAAATGACCAAGTAATCGAATTGTTAGTTCCAACAAGTCATAAAATGACTTGGGATCGCTTTATGAATGTTTTAAATGAAGAACAGGTGACAAAAATACAAAATAGATAGGAGGTCATTACAACATAGTCTACTAAAAAGGACTTTCATCTGCGAAAGTAAAAGTCAAGAAGTACTTGAAGGCTTAAACAAGCCAGGAAAGTGCTCCTGGATATCAAGCTCGATCTCCCAGGTAGATTCCTCAACCTGACGATGCCTCCAGTAGAACTTATCCACAATAAAGGCTCTTGAACACAACCGCCACACATCTTTGGCAAGAATATCAATTGGCTCCTCCAAGAAGGTCAAAAAGTCATCCAACTCTAATTCATCATACTAAATCACATAATACTCATTAAGAACATACAGTTGCCGCCATAAAACATTAAATATTGAGTTGATAGGCTAGAATATTGGAGGTAGAGACAACTTGTATGCAACCTCACTAGCTATCTAGATGATCTCAAAAGGCTCAATATACATAGGTCTAAGCTTTCCCCCCCTTCTAAATCACATCACAACTTTCATGGGTAATACATCGAAGAAGAATGTATCACCAACTGAGAACATCAAAGGCCTATGATTAGCATAAATTATGTGCCTACTCTAGCTATCTAAAGCTTGTCTTGAATCACCCACACCTGGTCCAATGCCTTCTAAATCAAATCCATACCATGTGGGCTAGGCTATGTACACTAAATCTAACCAACCAAAGAGTGACAATGCCTACAATATATATAACATCATAGAAATTGGGAAGCCAAAGTTGTAAAAGAAATGTCTCATTTTGAGCTACTGGTTGTGTCCTACCACACAAATCTATGGTTTTTAAATATTTTTATGGGTTGTAGATGGAATTGGTAGGTATGAGGTAGAGTATTTTGAAATTTCATGTTTTTTTATATTTGACATACGAGTACTCAGGACGAGTCACAGGAAGTTTGACGGGTCGTAGGATGGTTCCGTAGAACGATTCCAAACTTAGTAGAATTGTGCTAATAATTGAGAGCTAATGAATAGGTCTATGGATCGTTGGAAATTCTGTGACTCGTAGAAAGATCACATGAGAAGTAGGTGATTTGGGTTTCTAAAGTTGGTTCTATGGTCGACCAGTGCATGCAAGAAAGTTCAGCGGAACGTAGGTCCAAACCGTAGAAATCATCCATCAGTTACTTCTCAAGCATATTTGGGTATTTTCCTATTCATTAAATGTCTTTATTATGTCGTTTTACGTCTATTTATATGTCCTATAACTACCGTTCTACCTAAATATTTCCCCCATATTTCTCATTCACTTAAATCCCTAAATCCCCTTCGAGGTTTTCTTAAAAAATTCTCTCTCAAGATCAAGGATGAAGAATCTAGGGTTTCAAAATCAAATACACTTTAAAACTATTTATCGTGGGCTTTGAAGAGCAAGGTATGTAGGATTACTTCAATAGGTTCTATTCACCCATTGATCCTCAAAGATTTCTCAATTCTCCAAGTTAAATTTAATCAAATTGATTGGGTTTTCATTCAATTCTTCAAAGGTTAATATTGTGTTGATTCAATTGCTCAGTTTTGATCTTATTATGATTGTTTTGACACAATTACACGGTTTTCAATTGATTTCACATGGACTCATGCTATTTACAAGATTTTGATTATAAACTCTTAAAAGACATGGGCTTATGAGGGAACTATGAGTATATGAATGTTATTTTCATGAGAGTTATGCATGACTTATGAAAATAAATATTTTATTATCTAGGTTTCTCTAGGATGAGCATCAATGAAATTGTGAAAGGACTTTCTCACACCTTTAGGAATCATGAATGCTGGAATGTTTTCTCACACATTCTTGATTCAAGATTAAATGAGCTATTATATGATGTTTTAAGATTGGATTAATATTGGAATTATCTTTTTATATTACTGATGATATGTTTATGAATATGAATATTCCGTTGGGATTCAACTTAGAATCAAGAGAGCTTAAGAGAAAGGATCAAATAGGGTATTCTCTAGTGCAACTCTAGTTCCAAACGGCATGCCCTGTAGGATTGTCTTAAATAAGCTACTTATTAGATCAACAAATAGCATGTGAGTCATCATACAAATTTCTATCAAGGAAAATAGACTTTCCCTTCTCAATGTGGGAGTTACACCAGATTCCATGGTATAGCTCACATGGTCTATTGTCGGTTAAAATTAATATCCAAAAAATGAACAAAGTTACTTTCAAAGGTTTTGTGAAGCTTTCCTTATACTCTAAGATGTACTGACTATGTTCATGATTTATGATTATTCTTTGAATTATGTTAGAATGGTTAGCTTGGTCATGTTTATCATGTTTTCACTTATGTCCCCTTCTGATCATGTTTCATGTTTTATGCAATTTACTCATAGTTAGTACATTCCATGTAATAATGCATACTTGTGCCTTCATTGTTTCACTACAGTAGGGTCTGGAAAACTTCCTCTTTCCACTCATGATTGGATTGCACGGAAGAATGAGACTTTGTGAGTCCTCATGATCCGAGGATAGTGTCACATTTACTCTATTTTTTATGTCTTAAATTTTAGGATGGTGTACGTGATGTATGAGTTTCATCCTGATAGCTTCTTGATAAATTAGAATGGCTTGTCAAGATTATGTTTAGATAACAATTTTTATGTCAAATTATTTCATTATATGAGATTTCTTACTTTTGTCCATTATGTTGTGTGGTATGTATGTCGAGTGGCTTGTGTAGGGCCTCCTGGTCTTATACGCCATCTCATGTCAAGGGTGTAGTTTAGGTCGTGACAAACATGGTATTGGGAGCACAAGGTTTTATATAAGGTTCTACGATGTCTGGCAAGCAATGTTGAATAGAGGCTTGTTCATAAGTATGAAGCATCGCACATTTATGAATAGGAGGCTACAAAGCGTTCAGGAAACTTCACTTCTTTAATTACTCTTAAGTTGTGCCATAAAGTCTGTTTCTAAAAATATCCCTTTCCTAAATCTTGTCTAATGATCTTTAGGACATGGCACCTCAAAGAGTTTATGTGAGAAAAAATGCAGGTGAAAATGTGGTGCTCGAGGTTCCTCAATTTAAGGTTGATCCTTTAAGACTTTATGGCACGACTTTATAGAAGTAGAGTCTATGGCATGACTTTAGAGTAGTGAAAGAGGTGAAGTTTCCTAATGGATTGTAACCTAATATTCATAAATGTGGGGCACTTTACACTCATGAAAAAGATTACTCGACGGAGTTTGTCGGACATCATAGAATCTTTCTAAATTTTGATACTCTAATTACCAAGTTTGTCACAATCCAAATTACACCATAGATGTGACATGGAAAACAGGACCCCGAGAGGCCCTAAACTAGCCCCTTGACATAAGCATGATGTAAAAGAACTATAGTAAGAGAGAATAGACAATAAAAGTCTTATATCATATGAGGAATTTGAATATAAGTGTGAAATACTAAACTATGTTTGACATAGACTTTCTAACATCATAGAAGTTGTTGGAATGTAACCCATATATCACATGCAAGTCTTAAAATGAAAAGACAATACGAGAAATAAAGCATCAGTGGCTTTCTCCTAAGAGCATGAGGACTCACCAATCCACCGTCCTAGTAGAAAAAAACAAGCAAGCCACAAGCCGAATGAGGAACATCATATCCTATATTATAAGACAATATAGGCACAAGTATGCATAAGTACATTAAATAATCAAAGTATGGAGAAATGCATAAAAATACACGCACGATAACTTGAGGAACTTTAAAAATGATATGCATGACCAAGTAAAACATATAAAAATTCTTTAAAGAATCGATGATTCATAATCAAGGTCAATTCATACTTAAAACATAAGGAAGGCTTTCATAAAACCTTTGTTGAGGAAAATCTTTTTCATTTGTGCGATATTTACCATTAACTGAAAATAAGACCTTGTGAACTATAAAATGGAATCTTAAATGACCCTCACACCAAAAAAAGGGGAAACTAACTGCCATGGTAGAATTTCGTCACATTCATTCCTAATTGTTTTTGTGGATCCACTAGCTAAGTCATTTAAGACAATCCTACGGAGACACATAGTTTGGAACAAGGAAATTGCTACTCAAGAATAAACCTCTACTGGCAGTAGGGCCTACATTCCAAAGTCCTCCCAGTGCTAAGTAAATACCAATGGAAAAGTCATAATCATATTTATATAAAATACTTGGAAAGACACAATTAAACTACCCCATTTTTTAGGTTTCTAAAATAACCCCATTTCATAGGTTTCTAAACTTCTAAATGCATACTTATAACTCTGGGCACTTCTAATATTGGATCATAACTCATACTATATTTTGGATTAAAATACTGCTCATCAATTCTAGAACACACCTCCCTTTTAAAGGGTATCACCTGAAAAAAGGTTTGGGGAAGAGAATCTAAGAGCACATCATGCTTTTAGCAAGAATGCACGATTCATGTGAATAAGGTTGCATTCTTTCGAATTAATACACTAAGCACACTAATGGTTTTATCTTAAACCGCTCTAAAATCTCTTCACTTTCTGAAGACTTTTTCTGAGAGTTACTCATTGAGAAGGATCTAGGATTTGCTATTTCAACCACCTTAATTAGGAGGGTATCCGAATGGATTTAAGAAATGCATGAGTCTAAATAAGTTCCTTATGGCATAGTTTTATTATGCGATATAGAGTATGAAAGAATAAAAACCTTTCTTTGATATTTGTAGTCCCTCATTTAAAGAAGTGGGGGCGTCACAACCATAAATAAGCTCCTATTGGCACTCCTTTTCATAGACACCATAACACCACATTTGGTTGAGTCAACCAACCGAACACCTAATCGGGCCAATCTATGAACATCTCAAACCAACTCCTTCTTACCATCCTCTATATGAACAAAACTACCATTGTTAACCGGCCAAGAGCATCTGCCACAACATTCGCTTTACCGGGATGATAGAGGACACTAATGCCATAATCCCTTAGCAACTCAAGTCACCACCTTTGGCGAAGATTTTGATCCTTTTGCTTAAACACATATTCCAAATTTTTGTGATCGGTAAAGACATCGACATGAACATCATATATGTAATGCCTCCAAATATTTAAGGCAAAAGCAATCGCCGCAAATTCTAAATCATAAGGAGGATAGTTCTTATCTTGAATCTTAAGTTGTTGTGAAGCGTAAGCAATAAATTTCCCATTCTGCATAAGAACACACCTTAGCCAAACTCTGGAAGCATCACAATAAACCATAAATCGGAGCAGAGGTGAGTCTATCTTTCAATTCTTGAAAACTCTTATCACGTGCTTCAGACAATATGAACTTAACCCTCTTTTGGGTCATTCCGTTAATGGAGAGGCAATCGAAGAAAACCCTTTAACAAACCTTCTATAGAAACCAATTAAACCCAAGAAACTTTGAATATCCAAAGGGGATAGAGGTCTAGGCCAACTCTTAACCGCATCCATTTCACTTAGGATTTACCTCAATACCTTTACTGGAAACAATGTGACCAAGAAAAGCCACATATCTCAACCAAAACTCACATACACTAAACTTTTCAACGATTTGTTTGTCCTTGAGGACACAATCCTCCAATGATCAATATGCTCATCCTCGCTCCTTGAGTAAACCAAAATGTCATCGATAAACACTATCACAAGCATGTCAAGGTATTGTCAAAGCATTATTTTCAACAAATCCATAAATGTGGTCGGAGCATTAGTCAAGCCAAATTATATACCCAAAACTCATAATAACCATACCCAGTTCGAAAAGTCATAATTGGAATGTCATCTTCCTTCACCCTCAATTGGTGAAGGATATTTGTTCTTAATAGTAACCTTGTTCAATTGCCGGTAGTAAATATGCATATGAAGTGAACCATCTTTCTTTCGATAAACAAACCAGGAACACCCCATGGAGAGATACTTCGTCGAAAGAAACCCTTATCCAACAAATCTTTCTATTGTTCTTTTAACTCCTTAAGTTCTTTCGAAGCCATACTATAAGGAGGATTAGAGTTGTGTATTTAGGAGAAGGTCAATACCAAAATATATTTCCCTTTTAGGAGAAACACCGGGTAAATCATCGGGATACACTACCGGGAACTGATTAACAACGATGACCAACTCAAGAGTAGGGGTTTGAGAATCAATATCCCTAACCCAATCAACATGGTAGATGTAACCCTTAGAAATCAGCTTTCCAACTTTAATACAAGAGACTAACTCACCCTTAGGTATAGAATTTCCCCCTTTACACTTAGGATGGCTTCATTAGGAAACTAAAACTTGAATACTCGGGTTCTACAATCAATAGAAGCCAAACATGAATGAAGAGAATCCATACAAAAAATAACATCGAAATATAACATGTCAAGCCCTACAAAATCAACATGAGTGACTATGGGATAAGGAGATGGGACAATCTCTATCAAATCTTTTAGCCACAATAGATTCACTAATAGGAGTAGAGACAGAAAGAGGGGTCTAACAACCTATCTGGAAGAATATCAAACCTCATAGCCACATTTGGTGTCACAAAATAAAAGATAGCACCAGGATAGAGCAAATCAAATAATCAAAATGGAAGACTTTCAACATACTAGTAACCACATCGAAAGAACCCTCTTTCTCATGACGAGTTTGAAGTGCATAAAATATGTTTTTCTTTTGACTCCCACTAGAGCCTAACGAATGGTAAGGTTTAGCTCGTACATGATTATATCATTTATTATTAGCGATTGAGGGACAATCCATCCTCTTATGGTCCGTCTTGTTGGCTAGGCATTTACCCTCATGCTTTATTCCATACCTAGCAGGTGTAGACAATGAAGATCCACCACTATTTCTTACTTTAGGCTTATAGTTAGACACCCTATCTTTGTTGAATTTAGGATTCATAGCATTGGAGGAACCTTGACCAGAAAACCATTTTCGAAACTTAGGACGACAATGTCTATCGGACCTTGACTGTCAAATGTCACCATCATCGGTCTTTTCCCTCTTTTCCTCCTTAGACTTTTCCACAATTTTATCCTCTTCAATTTGCTGAGCATGAACCATTAGGAGAGAAATGTCCATAACATTGATGAGTATGTCGGCACGACATTCTTTAACTACTATCTCGGACACTCCCAAAACAAACGTACTCATACTTATCCTAGGATCAGCAACCATAGTAGGAGCATATTAAGACAACTACGTGAACTTCAAGTCATACTCCTTCACACTCATGTTTCCTTGACGAAAGTTGATAATTCAAGCACCTTTGCCTCCCTCATCTCTAGGGGGAAGAACCTATCAAGGAAAGCAACCTTAAACTTTTCCCAATCAAAAGGACCCGCATCAACCGCCATCTCTTCCTTCTATTGGTTGAACCAAACATGTGCAACACCTTTAAGAGTATAAGCGTCCAATTCCATTTTTTTCCACTGGCATCACTCCCATTAGTATCAAAACCTTTTAGACCTCATGAATGAACTATTGAAGATCTTCCTCAACTTTGGAACCAATAAACTCAGGAGGATTGGCTTGAGCCACTTTACATACATCATACAAGATAACAAAAACAAAGAGTTCAAAGGTAACATTTCATATAAAAGACTTTGACAAAAAGTAGGCACAAGTATGTGTGAATGTAATGTACCAAGTATGATAGCAATGCATAAGATTTATAAAACCATGCTAAAAGGCCTTTATATGGCATGCAATGACCAAGAAAAATCATAAAATAACATGTTAAAAAATATAAGTCAGAATCATGGTCAATGCAAGCGTAACATCTTTACATCACATTTGAGATACTTTTAAAAAGTATATCCACTAGCTAATGTCTATCTCTAAGACAAACCTATGGTGGCACATAGTTATGGGACATGGGTAATTGTCGTTTGTCCACTCGATGCTAAGCATAAATCCCACGGAATAGTTATTAATTTTAACTCGTCATATTAATTATGGAAGGTCACAATCAAGTAGATAATCTAAGATTGAGTTCATTAGAATAGATCCTTAATCTTAATTCAACTTAGGTGAGAAAACCATTCAACCTTATAAATCTTTTTTGTGAGAAAACCCTTTCACAATGATATTTTGAGCAGTATGTGAGAAATCCTTTCACAACAACAACAACCACATTGATTCTTTACTCTCAAAAAAACATTAGATCATTTATATTAATTTCATAAAGAAACATGCATATCTTCACATATTCATCTTTCATAATTCATAAGCTTCATCATATGATCAAAACCTAAAAATCATGGATCATGCATCAATTCATGTTAATTCAACTTGAAAACATGTAATTAGTTCAATTAATACATAGAAAGATAGAAAACAACCAATTGGATCATAATTGAAAATAAACCCATGAGATTGAATAAAACTCTAACTTCAATTGGAGAATTCTAACTTGTAGAATTGGAGAATTTAGGAACCTGTGGATGCAATAAATCTGTATGTGAATACTATCATATGTTGATGTCAAAAGCCCACAATCAATGGTGAATTTGGAGACTTGATCTTGAAAGCCTAGACTTCTTCTTCAAGCTTTAGAGAGAGAAACTTTGGGGGAAGAACTTGGAAGGATTTGGAGAAATTTGGAGAATAATTTAGAATAACTAGTTTTCAGGCTTAGAAGATTTATATAGAGTATAGGATTAGGATTAAATAGACATATTTTAGTCATTAATCAATTATGAAAAAATACTAACAATACCTTTAAAAATAATTGTCGACCACCATCTACGGTTGGACCTACGGTCCATAAGTCCTTCTACAGACCATGTTGGTCCACCGTACAAATTAATTAGACCCTTGATTTGGTGAGCTTTTGACGGAACCCATGTATAGCTCGTAGGTCTTTCTACAGACCTTACATGTCAACCGTAGATGCCAACTTTAAGCGTTAAAATTTCACTATGTCTATGTGATGAGTCTGAGATTTGGACTCATTTGGGGATTTTTTTATATTGTTTTAGTGTCCTCAAATGCCTAATTTGTGCATTAAACTGATGTTAAAGCCTTCATATTCAGGTATATTGATTGAGGAGCAAAGCAAGGACACTAACAGGCAAAAAGGAACAAAACAAACTGAAGAAGTGGAGAACAACGAGCCTAATGATCGCCAAGAGCACTTGACAAATCGACGAGTGGCTATCCAGCCTACCTAAAGTTCCGATGTGCCAGCCCTGAGGGAAGAAAACAAGTCGACGACAGAAAAGGGGCAGTCGGCGATTCACCGATTAGTTCTGCGATGACAAAATTGATTGCCCAAAGTTACAAGAATTAAGGATGCTGAGAGCCAATGCAAAAAGGTGATAGAAGAGAGCAAAGGGCGGTACCCCGAACCACTCGGCGAACCCGACTTACCTCGCCTAATGACCCTTCATGGATAATTTTTGGTGACTATAAATTGGATTTCGAAATGTTAATACAGTGTCTAGAGTTTAGTTTGGTGACCATTTAAAATATTTTTCTTTTGAGTTTTGAGAGTTTCCTTGTAGACTTGAAGACTTTTTCAGACTCGATTCGGAGATTTTGCAAGTGGGTTACTAATTTTCTTCAATTTGGTACATTGTAAAGGCTCAAATACTCATACCCAGTTGATGGCAAATCGATTTGGTAACCGTTTTTACCCTTTTTAGACGTTTGGCTAAAACCCCAATTCTTGGGGTATGCTCATATGATTATGGGTTGAATTAGTTTATGGGTATTGTTAATTACTAGTTTAAATGCTATATTGAAGTGGGTTTAATCATTAGTTGTGGTTTAATTTATGAATTGTAGTTGCAAATGCAGTTCTAATTTTGTGTTCTTAGCTTGCAACAGAGAGAGAGTTTTTAGAACCAAGGCTATTAATTAATGGTTTGTATGTATTGGGTTGATATGGGTTCAGCTCGAGAGATTGAATCTTAAACCCAATCCTACCCATCTAACTCGAGAGAGTGGATGAATTAAGGTGTGGGCTATTCTTAATTGTTATGCTTGTTGATATTTGAAAGAAATCACCTGATTTGGGGTAGTTGTTCGAGAAAAAGCTATATCCCTTATAGTCTAGCCTACCCACTGATATTTAGTTGTTTACTAGTAGTTTCAATTAACCACATAGCAAAATTACCTATAATCGATCACATCCCGAGAATTCTTCTTTGTATTGTTATTTCAATTGTGTGTGATTACATTGTAGTTGATAGTTGCAAACAAAAACCCCCATCTGACATTCTTGTCACCCCTTTTTATTTGTTTCATGTCTTTTTTGATAATTTCTATTCCTATAGCTAGTTAGATCACATTGGTACTTATTAATTGAATTTGAACATGTACCGCTCCGTGTAGGATTCGACCCCAACTCATTTGTTGGGTTTTATATTGTTTAACGATCATTTGCACCTAGAATTTGATGAGGTGTGTTTGAAATGTTAATAAAAAATGGCACTGCTGCCTGGGAACCCCTCCATGTAACGCCATCCATGTAAAAAAAAAGATCGAACCCCTCCATAAAAAAAAGATTGAGAAAGTTGTGAAATAAAGTACTGGAAATTGCAAAAGAAATGGGGTATCCGGTAGTTCATATGAATTTGAATAATAGGGTGGATTGTGAGCATGTTTGAAATGTTAAATAAAAGGAGGAAAGTGATGTTCTGACCATACTTCATGTAGGTAGAAGCCACTAAGCATAAATGACCATACCTTTACACTCAGCCCCGTTACAAGCCTTAAAAAGACCTTTGTGAGCTAGAGTGAGCTGAAACGATTGTTGATTGGAAAATAAGGGCAAACCTATTGGTGAAGTCATGCATGTGTTCATCTTTGTGAGTGTGATAGTTGTATGTTATTTCAGAACTCCAAATTGTTGAAGAATTTTGTGTGAATATGGAATCATATTTGTTGTGAGGGCATTTGAGTACCTTTGTTGAGCATGAACTTTCATTTGAAACAAGTATTGTGAGCTTGAGCATCTTTGATAATGGTGAGTCGCAATTTGAATCTTTGAGTGCACAACTAATCATTGCATGAGTAAGTTGAACCTTGTTGGTGTGCATTCCTGTTGAGTCTTATGCAACACTATTTGAGACATCCTTTTTGAACTGCTGATCTTGAGTTTTACTTGAGGAAAAACAAAAGTTTAAGTTGGGGTGTTTATGAGTCTGAGATTCAGACTCATTTAGGGGTTTGTTTATATAGTTTTAGTGTCCTCAAATGCCTAATTTGTGCCATAAATTGATGTTAATGCCTTGATTTTTAGGTATATGGATTGAGGAGCAAAGCAAGGACACTAAACAGGCAAAAAGGAACAAAACAAACTGAAGAAGTGGAGAAAGGTGAGCCTCATGATCGCCAAGAGCACTTGGCGAATCGCCGAGTGGCTATTCAGTCCGCCTAAAGTTCCAGTGTGCCAGCCCTAAGGGAAGAAACCAAGTCGGCGACAGAAAGGGGCAGTCGGTAAGTCATCGATCAGTTCCGCGATGACCAGATTGATCACCCAAAGTTACAAGAATTAAGGATGTTGAGAGTCAATGCAAAAAGGCGATAGAAGAAAGCAAAGGGGGTTCACCGAACCACTCGACGAACCCAACTTACCTCGCCTAATAGCCCTTCGTGGCTAATTTTTGGTGACTATAAATTTGATTTTGAACTGTTAATTCAGTATCTACAATTTTGTTTGGTGACTAATTAGAATAGTTTTCTTTTGAGTTTTGAGAGTTTCCTTGTAGACTTAAAGGCTTTTTTAGACTCAATTTGGAGATTTTGCAAGTGAGTTACTAATTTTCTTCAATTTTCTACATTGTAAAGGTTCAAATACTCTTACCCAGTTGATGGCTAATCGATTTGTTAATCGTTTTTACCCTTTTATGATGTTTGGCTAAAACCCCAATTCTTCGGGTGTGATCATGTGATTATGGGTTGAATTAGTTTATGAGTATTGTTAATTACTAGTTTAAATGTTATATTGAAGTGGGTTTAATCATTAGTTGTGATTTAATTTATGAATTGTAGTTGCAAAGGCAGTTCTAATTTTGTGTTCTTGGCTTGCTCGAGAGATCTAGAGAGGTTTTAGAACCAAGGATATTGATTAATGGTTTGTGTGTATTGGGTTGATATGGATTCAGCTCGAGAGAGTTAATCCTACACATCTGGCTCGAGAGAGTGGACGAATTAAGGTGTGGGTTGTTCTTAATTGTTATGCTTGTTGATGTTCGAAAGAAATCACCTAATTCGGGGTAGTTGTTTGAGAGAAAGTTATCTCCCTTATTGTCTAGCCTACCCACCGATATTTAGCAATTTACTAGTAGTTTCAATTACCCACATAGCGAAATTTGCCTTTAATCGGTCACATCCCGAGAATTCTTCTCCATATTATTATTTCAATTGTGTGTGACTGCATTGTAGTTGATAGTTACAAACAAAAACCTCCCATCTGACATTCCTATCACCCTTTTTTTATTTGTTTCGTATATTTTTTGATAATTTCTATTCTTATAGCTAGTTAGATCACATTTGTACTTCTTAATTGAATTTGAACATGTACCGCTCCCTGTGGGATTCGACGCCAACTCATTTTTTGGGTTTTATGCTATTTAACGATCGTTTGCACCTAGAATTGTAGAAGGTGTGTTTGAAATGTTAATCACTACGTGTCACGTACAAGACCTAGCTACAACTCGTATATGGAACAACAAGCAGTCCTATTGAACCATAAAATGGGTACTGGGACTTGTTTTGAAAAAAATATTTTTCCCTTTCCCTTTACCTAAAATTTCCACTTACAGCCCTTGGAAGCTTCTATGGTGCGTAAGTGGGTCCCGTAAACACAAACACTAGCCAAAACTGCATTTTCATTCTTTTTTCCAGATCCGAGGTATTGCACTATTTGTACTTCTAGTGAATTAAGGATCTAAATTTCATAGTCAGTGTAAGACCCCACATCAATTGGAATTTCAAAAGGAAAAACTACATAATTAATAGACATACTTCACTATCATATATATTATTATTACTTATACTTTTAAAATATTATGTATCTCACAATTATTATAGAGTTTCCTTCTTATTTTACACTTCGATATATGTAATTTTGCTACTAAGAACACAAAAGAGGGAGAGAGGTGACCGAGACTATGGAGGGAGGCCAACAAGATTCGTATGTATCCCAAGTACATGTGAATTATACTAGATACACACAAGATACGTGTATCTATATGTATCTATAGTGATTCACATGTATTTGGGATACCAGATACATGGGCACTACAAGAAATATGATTTTTTGTGATGACCTTAAGTAGCGACACATAGTTGCCACTAAGGTTTGGTTTTTTGTGGAGACTTTATATGGATATAGGCCAGAGAGTGGCGAGCAAAATGAGAGAGAGGCAAGCGATGTGAGCGATAATTGTTGTTATCCAAGATACATGCAAATCAACTTAGATACAATGTATCTATAACAAATTACACCTAAATTTGATAACATGAATTCAAGACACATGTATCTAAAAAATATCTAGAGACACCAAAATTTGATAAGATACATTATAATGGAACCTAAAGTGTGTGTATATATATATATATAAGTAATTAGCTTCTAAACTATTGGGATTTAGGTATGTTTCCCATTTCAAAATAATTTTTAGGGAATTGGGTCTAAATTTATGTAACTTCTCGCAATTTGAAATAACTAGGAAGAAGCTTATAATTGGAAATAGTCATTTTTGGAAAGCATTAAAATCTGGAAAATTGAGTTTTGGTCAACTTCAAATGGCCATAATTCCTAGCTCAGGATGATTTCGGTGTACTTCTATATGTGGTTGCAAAGCTCTTGGAAGGATCTTTCCAATGCCGCTAAGTTTGCACAAATCCGTGTTTTTATGAGTGAGTTATGCCCTTCGGAAGTTGAGATGTTAGAATAAGGAAAGTCCAATCCGAATTTTTAAAGGGTAGTTAGGTCTTTTCCTTACCCTTTTTATTTTAATTCATTTTTTTGTAATTAATTAGGGGCCTAAGTTGAATTAGATCAGTTTACGCTTTTGGAAGAAGGGTTAGGGTTTTGAGAGAAGAGAAAAGAAGAAGAATCGCCAAGATCGTCAAAGTTTCACTTGTGGAATTCATCGGGGGTGATCCATACAAGGTATGTGAGTCTCTCATAGCATTGGGTTCGTTCACCCACGCGCCAAACATGTTTAGTTCAGCGAAATTCGTCCTAAAAAAGTTTGAAAGTTGATGTTCTTGACATGAATTCTTGAATTTGAATGTTGTTCTTGAATTGAGAAGTTTCTAAGTTCTTTACGTCGCATTATAGAGTCGTTTCGAATTAGGTTCTTAAGTACTTTTTTTGGGTATCTGTATCTAAAAGTAAAGTGAGAGAAAGAACCGAGTTTGGGTGAATTGGGGCTGGAAAGTGAAGAAGAAATTTCGTCGGATGAAATCAGAGGGTGGCCGCGCGTCGCGCACCTAGTGCCTAGATTTGAAGTTTCAGCTTCGCGTCGCGGAGCCGACACGAGGTGTTCTGCCTCAAAATACGTTTTCGGAAGCAAAATTTAATTATGCCTCCGCGTCGCAGACCCACCTTCAAATCCTGATTTTCTGCCTTTTCTCATGTTTAGCTATCTAAAATCATTCCTAAACAACATGAGATCTTTCCAAACACCAATCATAATCCTTGAATCCATAATTCAATTCAAGGATCAGTTCAGAGTCAAGTCAAGAGCTGTTAAGATCAAACTCAAGAGAAGTCAAGAGTCAGTAAGAGAAGTTCATTTCAAGTTTTCATAAGACTTTTACAAACGTTTTAACATTGTTTTAAGATTTAAGTTTTGAGTTCAGTAAAGAGTAAATCTTGAAGTTCATTCTACAAAAGTATATGGGGACTATGTATTCCCAAAGAGTTTAAAATGTTTTAACATTTAAACAAGAAAGGAAAACTCGATTTCCAAAGAGCCTTCGGGCTAGTTTTTAGAAAAGAGTAAATGCTTTCATAATTAAGCAAGAGGGGAAACTTTGATTTCCAAGATAGCCTTTGAGCTAAGTTTTCGAGCACTAATCTCAAATCACAGAAGAAATATGTTTTTAAACATAAAGAACTAAGTATATTTTTGGGATTAGTACTGAGCACCGATATGGGGATGCGAGTTCATATTAACTCAAGTCTCCATAAACCATGTAGCCATCATGGGTAGAAAAGGGTCATACTTTTTAGATGAATCATTTTCGCATAGACTAGTGGATCTACTTAGTGAGTTAGCTTTCTATATCACGTCAAGGTATAGGATGGGCCTCGACAGCGTGAGGTAAAGCGTTGTATCATCACTATAGTTCTTAAGTGATGGTTGTCGGTTAGAAAAACTCCCACAGCAGTAGTAGCATGGTTTCTCAAGGGGTTCTGCTTAGTGTAAATGGGATATGGGACTTCATTCATGCATTGCACAAGTAGACTTTGATAGGGAGATTGGTTTTTTTTTTTTTTTTGATATTATGATTATGAATTGACAACATGTTTTCAACAGTTTTTCTTTATATTGCACTTGTTTTAAACTGTTTTATAATAAAATGAGTTTATTCAAGTATTCAGGAGTTGAGAAAAGCCAAGGTAAGTGTTTCTTTCATAATCTCTTTCGAACCTATGTTGTTTAGCTTTCCAACTCGCATACTCGTACATTCAATGTACTAATGTCAGTTGGCATGCAACGTCTTATGATGCAGACGCAGGTAACCAAGATCAGCATCCGGCGCATTCGTTAATCCAGTGAGTAGTTCAGAGTCTGTTGGTGAGCCTCTTTGCATTCCAGAGGACTCATTTACATTACTTTGAGTTTTAGTATTAGTTCATTAGGATGTCGTGGGCCTGTTCTGACATCCATCTCAGTTGTTTAGAGGCTTCATAGATAGTCAGACAGTCAGTTAGTTAATTCATTTGTCTTTACTTTTCATTTCATATGTTAAAGACTTGAATTTTCCTTAATGGCCAGTTAAATGTTCCTTTATGACATTCTAGTTCCTTCATAAATGTTTATGTGTTTATTTATGTCTTCCACTTAGTTAGTAATTCAGGCCAAGGGTTCGCTTTGGGCCCGCAATGGTCTTTGAGTGCCTGCCACGCCCAGGGTGTAGGATCGGGGCGTGACAAACTTGGTATCAGAGCACAGAGTTCAAGAGTCCTAGGGAGTCTATGAAGTCGTGTCTGTAGAGTCCTAGTGATCGGTGTGAAGCGCGCCACATCTATAATTAGGAGGCTGCAACATTTAGGAATTCCTTAACTTCTTTCACACTCATTTCGTGCATTAGAGTTGATCTCTAAGAAGTTTCCCTCTAATTTGTGCCTGTGCGTGTTTCAGATAATTATGCCTCCACGAAGACCAGTCAGAGGTCGTCCAGCTAGAAGGAATGTTGAGGAACAAGAGTTACCCAATGCACCTGAAGTGCAACTGCAAGGAGAAGTTACTAATGTTGAGTTCAGAGAAGCAATAAGAATGTTGAGTCAAGTTGTGACTAACCAGGTTGGTCATCAAAGAGGAGCTCGACAAGAAGGGGCTGACACTTCGAGGATTTGTTAGTTCTTGAGGATGAATCCACCAAGTTTCACTAGTTCGAGTACTACTAAGGATCCGGAGAACTTTGTTGAAGAACTGAAAAATGTATTCGATGTGATGCACATTGCTGATACTAAAAGAGTTGAGCTAGCTGCATACCATATGAAGAATGTTGTTAGGACCTGGTTTGATCAGTGGAAAGGGGGTAGAGCTGAGCATGCACCACCTGCGAGTTGGGCCTGTTTCAAGGAAGCTTTCTTGGGGCGTTTCTTTCCCCGAGAACTTAAAGAGGCTAAGGTGCAAGATTTCCTCACACTTAAGCAAGATTTTTTGAGTGTTCATGAGTATGGGTTGAAATTCACCAAAATGTCTCGCTATGCTCCTGAAATGGTTGCAGACATGAGGAGTAGGATGAGCTTGTTTCTTAGCGGGTTGTCTCGTCTATCGAGTAAGGAAGGTAGGGCTGCAATGTTGATAGGTGACATAGATATCTCGAGGTTGATGGTATATGAGCAGCAGGTTGAAGAAGAGAAGTTAAGAGATAGGGAACAATTTAAGAGCAAGAGAGCCAAGACAGGGAGTGAGTCCGGGGAGCAGAGGAGTAATGACAACCGGTCTTCTTTCCAACAGGAACAGAAAGGACCTGATCCATCATCTGCCAGTGCGCCTGCACGTAGGAACAAAGGTGAGTACAATTGTCAGAATTCCATAACTAAACTTACACAGCCTCAGGATAGGGTGGCACAAAGAAGTAACTGGGCTCCTGCATTTGCTAGGTGTGGTAGAACCCACCTAGGAAAGTGTCGCCAGGGCCAGACAGGTTGTTTCAACTGTGGACAGAGGATGACTTCATGCGAGAATTTCCAAAGAACATGCAAGGAAATGGTACTGGTGGAGGAACAAACCGCTTATATGTTATCAACAGTCGCCAAAAGCAAGAGGATTCACCAGATATGGTCACTGGTATAATTCAAGTCTTTGACTTTACTGTTTATGCCTTGTTAGACCCAGGAGCGAGTTTATCTTTTGTAACCCCATATATTTCTATGAATTTTGATGTTATTCCTGAGCAACTTAGTGAACCATCCAGTGTTTCTACACCTGTTGGTGAATCTATTCTAGCCGAGAGAGTCTATCGTGATTGTCCCATTTCCGTCAATCACAAGAGTACCATGGCTGATTTAATTGAGTTAGACATGGTAGATTTTGATGTCATTCTTGGTATGGACTGGCTTCATGCCTGTTATGCCTCAGTTAATTGTAGAACTCGAGTAGTCAGGTTTAAGTTTCCAAATGAGCCAGTTTTAGAGTGGAAAAGAAGTTCAGCAGTGCCTAAGGGTCGTTTCATTTCGTAACTTAAGGCAAGGAAGTTAGTTTCTAAGGGGTATGTCTATCACTTAGTCCGAGTTTATGACTCAAGTGTTGAGGTACCTTCTATTCAGTCAGTTCCAGTAGTAAAAGAGTTTCCAGAAGTTTTTCCAAATGATCTTCCTGGAGTCCCTCCTGAGAGAGAGATAGACTTCATTTTAGATCTTTTTCCAGATACTCCTCTGATATCTATTCCGCCATATAGAATGGCACCAGCAGAGTTGAAAGAGCTTAAGAAGCAGTTGAAAGTCCATGAGAAGAATTACCCAAACCATGATTTAGAGTTAGTTGCTGTAATTTTTGCTTTGAAATACGACACCATTATCTTTATGGTGTTCATGTGGAAGTGTTCACCGATCACTAGAGTCTTCAGTATGTATATGGTCAGAAAAAGTTTAATCTCAGACAGAGAGAGTGGTTAGGGTTACTCAAAGATTAAGGAAGAGTTAGCAAAAAGATGAGAATAGACTTGCATGATTAAGAGTTCGATTAATGGATCCCATAGAAAGAGGAGTGGTGGTGTTGAATGGAACTGAATCATCATTAGTATCAGAAGTAAAAGGAAAGCACGATCAAGATACTTTATTGCTTGAATTAAAGGCAAGTGTTCATAAGAAAAAGTGATGGCTTTTGAACAAAAGGGAGATACTGTTTTGAGGTATAAAGGTGGATTGTGCTTATTGGGTGTTTAAATTGTATGTTTGATATGACGCCCTTAGCTTAGTAAAAGTAACCTCATTCGAGGAAGAATTTTCCCAAGGGGGAGATATTGTAACATCTCGCAATTTGAAATAACTACGAAGAGGCTTATAATTGGAAAAAGTCATTTTTGGAAAGAATTAAAATCTGGAAAATTGAGTTTTGGTCAACTTCAAACAGCCATAACTCCAAGCTCAGGATGAGTTAGGTGTACTTACAGATATGGCTGCAAAGCTCTTGGAAGGATCTTTCCAACGCCGCCGAGTTTGTGCAAATCCGAGTTTGTATGAGTGAGTTATGCCCTTCGGAATTTGGGATGTTAGAATAAGAAAAGTCCAATCCGGATTTTTCAAGGGTAGTTTGGTCTTTTACTTACCCTTTTATTTTGATTCGTTTTTTTGTAATTAATTAGGGGACTAAGCTGAATTAGATTAGTTTACGCTTTTGGAAGAAGGGTTAGGGTTTGGAGAGAAGAGAAAACAAAAAGAATCGCCAAGATCATCGAAGTTTAACTTGTGGAATTCGTCGGAGGTGATCCCTACAAGGTATGTGAGTCTCTCATAGCGTTGGGTTCGTTCACCCACGCGCCAAACATGTTTAGTTCAGTGAAATTCGTCCTAAAAGAGTTTGAAAGTTGATGTTCTTGACATGAATTCTTGAATTTGAATGTTGTTCTTGAATTGAGAAGTTTTTAAGCTCTTTACGTCGCATTATAGAGTCATTTCGAATTAGGTTCTTAAGTACTTTTTTTGGGTATCTGTATCTAAAAGTAAATTGAGAAAAAGAACCGAGTTTGGGTGAATTGGGGCTGGAAAACGAAGAAGAAATTTTGTCGGACGAAATTAGAGAGTGGCCGCGCATCGCGCACCTAGTGCCCAGATTTGAAGTTTCAGCTTCGCGTCGTGGAGCTGACACGAGGTGTTCTACCTCAAAAGACATTTTCGGAACCAAAATTTAATTATTCCTCTGCGTCACGAACCCACCTTCAAATCTTGATTTTCGGTCTTTTCTTATGTTTAGCTATCTAAAATCATTCCTAAACAACATGAGTTCTTTCCAACACCAATTCTAATCCTTGAATCCATAATTCAATTCAAGAATCAGTTAAGAGTCAAGTCAAGAACAGTTAAAATCAAAGTCAGGAGAAGTCAAGAGTCAGTAAGAGAAGTTAATTTCAAGTTTTCATAAGTCTTTTACAAACATTTTAACTTTGTTTTAAGATTTAAGTTTTGAGTTCAGTAAAGAGTAAAGCTTGAAGTTCATTTCTTCAAAAGTATATGGAGACTATGTATTCCCAAAGAATTTAAAATGTTTTCACATTTAAACAAGAAAGGAAACCTCAATTTCCAAAGAGCATTCGGGCTAGTTTTAAAAAAAGAGTAAATGCTTTCATAATTAAGCAAGAGGGGAAACTTTGATTTCCAAGATAGCCTTTGAGCTAAGTTTCTGAACACTAATCTCAAATCACAGAAGAAGTATGTTTTTAAACATAAAGAACTAATTATATTTTGGGGAGTAGTATAGAGCACCGATATGGGGATGCGAGTTCATATTAACTCAAGTCTCCATAAACCATGCAGCCATCATGGGTAGAAAAGGGTCATACTTTTTAGATGAATCTTTTTCCCATAGACTAGTGGATCCACTTAGTGAGTTAGCTTCCTATATCACGGCAAGGTATAGGATGGGCCTCGGCAGCGTGAGGTAAAGCGTTGTATCATCACTATAGTTCTTAAGTGATGGTTGTCGGTTAGAGAAACCCCCATAGCAGTAGTAGCATGGTTCTTCAAGGGGTTCTTCTTAGTGTGAATGGGGGTATGGGACTTCATTCATGCAGTGCACAAGTAGACTTTGAGAGGGAGCATGGTTTTTTTTTTTTTTGATATTATGATTATGAATTGACAACATGTTTTCAACAGTTTTTCTTTATAGTGTACTTGTTTTAAGCTGCTTTATAATGAAATGAGTTTATTTAAGTATTCAGGAGTGGAGAAGAGCCAAGGTAAGTGTTTCTTTCATAATCTCTTTCGAGTCTATGTTGTTTAGCTTTCCAACTCGCATACTCGTACATTCAATGTACTAATGCCACTTGGCCTGCATCATCTTATGCTGCAGACGCAGGCAACCAGGATTGGCATCCGACGCATTCGTTGATCCAGTGAGCAGTTCAAAGTCTGTTGGTGAGACTCTTTCCATTCCAGAGGACTCATTTACATTACTTTCAGTTTTAGTATTAGTTCATTAGGATGTCGTGGGCCTGTCCCAACATCCATCTTAGTTGTTTAGAGGCTTCATAGATAGTCAAACAGTCAGTTAGTTAATTCAGTTGTCTTTACTTTTCATTTCATATGTTAAAGACTTGAGTTTTCCTTAATGTCCAGTTGAATGTTCCTTTATGACATTCTAGTTCCTTCATTAATGTTTATGTGATGAGTTAAGTCTTCCGCTGAGTTAGTAAGCCAGGACAAGGGTTCGCTTGGGGCCAGCAATGGTCTTCGAGTGCCAGCCACGCCCAGGGTGTAAGCTCGGGGCGTGACAATTTAACTTCAAAAGTTATTTTATACGGTCGTGTGAGAAATATTGATATTAATATCATATTTGTGTCAGTACATCTAATCCTTATATTTTGAAGTTCTAATTGTATTTGAGCCTTATTTTGGTAAACTTCTAGAAAATTCCAAGAGTTTAACCTCTTAGACTTGAATAGATTTGAAGTTTGAACTTGTTTTTCCTTCTTAGACAAGGGGTGTATGGCCCATGTCAGGATATGCCCAACATGATGGGAGGTTTCATGGGGAGGAAAAAACAAAAAACATTTTCTATATAATCTTGGTGTAACTGAAATGGAGATGTTACCCACTCAACTCTATTTTCTTGCATGAACAAAATGGATTAACTGGGAACAGTTCCAAAAATACCTGCAGCAAAACATACCATGTCTTAATAGGAAAAGAGAGGTGCTTTATAACTCTAGGTACTCTTTGTCATTTCTATACGTACTCAGATTGAAACCAACCTAACTTTCCTTGGCATTCTTCTTCTTACAACCCTGATTAAGTCACTTGATTATAAGATGAAATTGCAAAAGAGAGGCACACTTCAATTCAATAACAGAGTCTATTTCCCTTCCGGGAGGAATACCAGGAAGAACATCGGGAAACACTTCTGGAAACTCATTTATAATCGCATCTGACTCAAGATTAGGGGTTTTAGAATCGTATCCCTTACCCGAATAAGATGATAAATGTAACTGATAAATGTCACACCCCAAGTCCCATCGAGACAGACATGTACCCGATGCCCTAAAGACCCGAGAGAACAACCTTATAACTCTTGCTTATAATACATCCAACAATGAATTTATAACTCTTCGATGAGTGTAAGCAAAATACTCTGATAGAAGACCAACATAGATAGGCCCAAAGTTGATATACTTGCTTGATCATTGAGGCCATAATTACTAGAAAGAAGACATAATCGCGCTTTACTTTGACATTAGTCTACAAATCCTCTAAATAATAGATACTTAGCTTAGGTCAGGACAGTACCCTGTCATACCCTTAACTATAAAAAAGTATCAAATATATGTTAGAGACTCGACAAGCTCCGAATAAACATGGAGCTCACCGAAGGTAGCTGAGTATCATATGTTAATGTAACATCCCGCCTTAGAAAGAGCTAAATTTAGAAAGCACTAAATTTGAAATAGCTAAATTGAAAATTTTGCAAAGTTATGCTAAGTTATAAGTTTTGGGTCACCTTCAAATGATCATAACTTTCAGTACAATGAGTTAGGTGGCCTATAAGTATCAAATGAAAGGTCTTGGAATCCTCTTTCCAACACCACTAAGTTTGCTAATTTTTGAGTTTGGATGAGGGAGATATGTCCAATTAAGAAAAGTTATCCAAATTAGTGAGGAATTTTTTGGTCTTTTCCTTACCCCATCAGCTTAAAACGCTTTTAGTACTATTTTGGGGTCAAATCTGATTTGGGTCAGTTTTGATAATCTCAAATACGCTTAGGATATTGAGAGGCAAAAGGAGCAGAAAAGGAGAAAAGTTCAAGGCATTCGTCAAGATTCGGGAGATTCGTCGAGGGATTTCACCAAATTGAGGTATGTAAACTTTCATAGTGTTGGGTTCGTTCACCCACACGCCAATCATGATTTACATATTTGAATTCATCCATAAAGATTGATAAATTGGAGTTCTTGAAGTTTGTGATTTATTCTTTAAGTATAAGGTTTCGTTGAGTTCTTGCGATGAGAATCTTGTGTTGAGTGTTGTTCTTGAGTAAATTAGAGTGGATTTCATTGTAATTATGTTGGGTCGAATAATCAATAAGAGTTTGAGGGGAATCGTTCGATAATGAAGCAAGAAAATTTGTCAAATTTCTGGAAACAGCGGTGGTGCACCGCGCCACTCTGTGCGCCCCGAACAAGTTTCTGTAGTTTAAGTCCTGGGACTCCGCGCCACTCAGTGTGCCCCAACCCATCTTTAGTAGTTCAAAGGCTGGCGCCCCACACCACTTAGTGCGTCAGTGTCGCTAGGTCCCCTACTTTTTCGTCCTTCTTTCCATGTGAGTTCCCTCGAATCGTACCTATGTTTTCTACTTTATAGCCACACTCCAAATTGTCTAAACATCGAGAGATCATCTATAACATGAAATCATAACCCTTGAATCCATAATTCATATTCAAGGTAGAGTTAAGAGTCAAGTCTTGAGAGTTCATTAGAGTCATTTTGAGAAAAAAATTACAATCTTTTAAAACTTGTTTTAAGACTTGAGTACCTGAGTTTGAGGATAAGTAGAGTTGAGTTTATTTTCTTTAAAATGATATATGGGTACTAAGTATTCCAAAAAGTAAATATTTTCACATTTCAGATGAAAGGAAACACCGATTTCCAAAAGAGTTCATGAGAAATTTTGAGTACTATCTCTTTTAAGATAAAAGTTTTGAGTAATAATCTCAAAGTTGAGGATGAGGAAATGTTTTTTTTAAAACATATGAGTTAAGTTATATTTTGAGAGTAGTATTGAGGACCGATATGATGGAGAGTTCAAACAACTCACAACCCCCATAAACCATGTAGCCAACGCGTTTCATCTCTTATAAGTTGATTTATGGATGAATTCAAATCTCTTTTCTTTTTTAGGCAGTTTTTTTATTCTAATTTTCCACGTGACATATTTACAAAGGTTAAAAGATATTTCAGTAGATTTGACATGACAACACAATTCAAAATTACTCTTTCTTAAACTCGTGTCAAATCAAAATAAGATAAACAACTTGAAATCAGAGAAACCTAATAGATAATAACCACCACAACTCTCTCCTAAAGCATGTTTGCGTCGCATCTTCAAAAAATTGCCTTCCGCTAATGGGCTAGATTTCTTATGCTCCGGCCAGCACCAAGTCATTACCTACTCCCTCTGTCCCAATTTATGTGACCAATTCTACCATTGACGGTAAATTCTTCATATATCTTTTAAATATTTTGAGCTGTCAATTATTGTGACTCAATGTACTTTTTATGTAGTTTACAAATATAAAAATTTCATTTAAAAAAATTAAAGATTTCATACCCAAATTTCTGATCAAACTTAATTTGTTTGACTGACGAAAAATGAAAAGTATCACATAAATTGGGATAGAGGAAGTACAATTTTTAGACTATAGGGAAAGTGAGGGAGAACTCCATTGCCTAAATAAGATTGAATTATACGAAGCAAAAGAATTACAAAGTCAACAAATTCATCTTTTACTCATTTTTTTTCCTCCGTGGATTGATCGATCGATGTACATGAAGTCAACATATATATGTTAGTACTCATTAAATTCGGAAAAAAGAAGAGGTACTCCTTCATATATAAAGTGTAATCAAGTCATGAAATTGAATATCGTCCGTCAAATCTTGTTTGTCAGGTGCCAATGGTGGTGGTAGTGTTTAAAAGATACAAGTATTTGTCAACCGCACTTGTAGGGACCGCAACATTTATCTTCACAGAATCCTTCTGATCATACACTGGCAATAATATACAGTACCTATCACAGCAAACTGGCCGTACTTCAACAGGCCTCCCCATTCCTATATCAACTTTCTCTAATCCCAGTTTTGACCATTGTGACATTATTAACACACCTACTGAGTCTGGACTCGTTCCATTTGAACTCACTGATTCCACCACTTCTCTAACGTACTCATCGTCTACTTGCTCTTTTGCTCTTTTCACTAATCCAACTGCGTATCCCAATCCCTTTTCAACTAAATCTCTAGCAGAAGATTGAGCGCATCCTAAGACGAATCCGTTACCGTAGTAACCGATGGGCAAGCTTGGCTGCACTCGATTCCGTATGTTGATGGTAAATAATAATTTTAATGTTTGGTTGGGTGGTAAATTTAATGATGTGGCCCAACTCTTCCATATATGAGCAGAGAGTACTTCAAACGAAGTGCAAGAGGATTGGCTGTATGTTAATAATTTCTTCAATTCGTTTACTCTGCTCCTGTTGAATGTGACTGAAGTAGGTGCGAGTTGAGAAAATTGAGAATCAAAGTTACAAAGATCAGGTACTTTCTTAAACTCGGGATGATTTTGTTGATAAATGCGCTTATTATAAATGTTTGGATCCATCAGATAACGATTCCATACTTGACGCTTTAATTCAGTGAATTTTTGCTTACCAGTAGCTAATTCAGCGAACAAGTTGAGGAACTCAGCACTACCAATTCCATCACAAAGACAATGATTAAATCCAACGCCTAACGTCGCCGATCCATCGGATAGCCACGTCAGCTGGACGACTAATGGTGGGGCCCCTTTAAGGACGTCGGTTACTTGTAATGACAACAGCTTCCGCCACTGCGTGTTATGCCGGGGAGCTCCTTCAAATTCTTTCGCCGTGAGATCGGAGGCGGCTTGTATGAAGGCCGCACCCTGAGCTCTGCAGACCACTTCAAGGCCTGCTGAGCCGTTTGTTCGAGCCCTGACTCTTCCGGCTAAGGGGTAGTAAGGGACCAGGGCTCGACCAAGTGCGGCTTTGATACGGTTCACTGCAGCTGGTTTATCTAATACATGGCGTGAGGGCTTGTAAACTAGCAAATATTCGATGGTGAAGCGCAAAAACAGCTGAGAATCCAAAGCGGAAAGTGGGAGAACTTGTATAGGGGTTGGCTCTGAAGGGGTGATTAAAATAGCTTCCTTTACAAGAACAGAGCTTGACATTTTGGCATCTAACTTGTGATGAAGAAATATGTGAATATAAAGCTACAACTATATCTAATAAAGAGATGGGAGTATATATAGTGATACAACGTGTACGGTCTTTTCTGGCCCAGTAGTGGGTTAAAGGGAGGGCGTGGGTTTGTACCTTGTTATTTTTAAAGGATACCTCCCTTCAAATTTATGTGTCAATTTTGAGAGTTAGAACATGTTTTTGTTTATTTGAATTTTTTATGTGTTTGTTATATATTTAAAAACATTAATTAATTTGATTTATTGTGTTTTAAGATTGTTTTCAAATATACATATGACATAAAGAAAATATAAAGTTTATGTGTCTGAATTCACGATTAAAGATTATAAATTTGAATTTCAAATTTTAGTTACAACAATATAGCCAGTGTAGTCTATACAGTGGGGTCTGAGGAGGGTAGAGTGTACGTATATGTTATCTAAACCTCAAAGTGAAGTAGAGAAGTGTTTTCAATAAATCAGTGGCTCAAGACAAAGATAGTCTAGAAAAAGACATTGCTAAATATCGAAATTTAATTATGACGCTTAATGGAACGGAGTATTATTGTTTGATTATTGTTTTCAACTCATTTATATATCGACGTATGTTCTTTAATTTATTTTTTAACTTCCCCTCATTTGTTCTTTAATTTGTTTTTTTTTCAGACTGGTTTTTTAAAATCAATTTTCTAAAATTTATGATCACAGATTATTGTTCTTATTAATACGGATTTTTGAATGGGAGGGGTAGGGAAGTTTACCAATAATTAATAATTACAAATTGAAATTAATAAGTATCAAATTATGTGAAGAATATTGCAGAGTTTTTAGCCAAAAACATCCCTCAACTATACTCTATGTTTAAACCACATCCTTGCACTATCACAATGAACAAAAAACATCCCTCAATTATCTTAAAAATGGCAAGATTCATCCTTTAATTAGTTTTTGTCAAAAAAACTAACGGTTGATCAACCTACAAATCCCCTATTTTGTTTGCTCCCATTCTTCTCTTAGCTTATAGTAGTAATAGACAATCCTAACTAAATTGAATGAGCTATGAAGAGAGGTTTGCATCCTCAACTTCACAGTAGCAGCCAGGATGTCCCATAAAAAGTGAGCAAAATATTTCAAGTAAAATATTTTTCGCTCTATATAATTACTGATTAGATAAGCAACAAAATATTATAAGAAAAAAATGTATAATTTTCTCTTTATTTCCTAGACAATGAGGGAATTTAAAGTATGAAGGTAGTCTATTTTTATTTTATTTTTGTTGATAAACACTAGTTACTGTATTTTTTAAAATATAAAAGTAACATATTTAGATATTACATAAAAATATATTTTTTTATTCCAATTTATTTGACGTTTTTCGCTTCTTAAGATACAAACTATGTGAAATTTTTATAAATATTTTACTATGTATTTTTCATCACATTCACGTGAGAAGAATTACAACTTTAATATGTGAAAAACGCCACATATTTATCCATAGTTAATTCTAGCTTCATTTACATGTAAGGAAATGAATTTAACCGTTAGTTTCTATCAAAAAAAAGATGGAAGGATGAATCTGGTCATTTTTAGGATAGGTAAGGGATGTTTTTTGCTCATTGTGATAGTAATAGGATGTTGTTTAAATTTAGAGTATATTTGAGGGATGTTTTTATCCAAAAACTCGAATATTGCATACCAACAATAAAAAAGTATTTTTTTAATTTAATATTTTAATCATATTAAGATGTTTGTTAAATTATTCTAATCTTGACTTTTATGAATTATTGTTTGTTAAATTATTATAATCTTGACTTTTAAAATTATATTCCTCCGTCATATTTTATGTGACACTATTTAACTTGACATGGTGTGTAAGAAAAGAAAAACTTTTAGAATTTGTGGTCTAAAACAATTATTAGAAATTTGTGTGGTTGAAAATATTTCAATAAGAATAATGAAGTATCTTAAAATTAAATTGATTCTAATTATAGTAAAAGTGATATTATTTTTAGAATAAACTAAAAAAAAGAATGACAAATAAAATTAGACGAAGAAGTATTAAAATAATTAAATAAGTGCTAGTTATCTAAACATGTATAGTATTTGAGAAAGTCCAATAAAAAGGAGTCAAATAATGTTTATCCATTAACTAATTTTCTTTTCATTTCTCCTCCCTCTCTCTAGTGTTTTAAAGATTGGTGCAAGATTCTCCTAGCGCATTACTTTATGGAAAAATCAACAAAAAAAAATAACTACAAAATCAATTGAAACAGCTCGGCTTTCACCTTTCTGTCTATTCGGTCGGATGGCCATGAGGCCCATGAAATGACATAACTTTTCAACTCATTCATTTCATTACAAAAGATTCCATAATACCAATATTATTATAGACCCTCAACTTTCAACTAATTTTGGTTCCTCTTTTTGTGTCTCATTCATAAAATAGCACAATAAATATAAGGGATAAGATACAAGTATTATGATCGAAATTTCAGAAACATATCTTAACTAAATTAAAGTCATATTATCTCCGAACTCATTTTTTTGTAATTTTGTACATTTTTTCGTTTACGCGGCACACTCTGTGACTCCACGTAATTGAGGCGCGTGAGAGATGTTTGGATGTCACGTAAGTGAAAAAGGTGTACAAAATTAAAAAAAAAAAAAGGTTCGGGAGAGGAGAGAGGTAATAGGACTTTAGTTTAGTTAATGTGTGTTTCTGAAATTTCGATCATAGTGTAGGGGTACTTGTGCCTTATCCCTAAAGATAAATTATTAGTTGTGTGCTAGGCTTAAAAAGAAGAATACATATCCATGCACACATAGATTCCAAATTTTAGTTTTATTTAAATGGCATAAATTTAAAAGTTACATATATATTATGATATTAGCAATAAGCTATGTCAAATATTTTGAATAGAGTACAATTTTATAGCACTTTATCTACAATCACTCCAAAGTTTTCATCACCACATAAAGATTCATATACATCAAATTTCACCTACTACTATTAGAAACAAGAAATGAGAAAGTATGGAAAAGATGCTCTTGTTGCCATTTCTATATCAGCACGTTACACGCTATATGCGGATATAAAGAGTGTTTTTACATATTAGTAAAAAATATTAATATACTATATTCTAGACCTCTCCGTATAACAAATGCAATCTGCTCTATTATTATAAATAAATAAATCAGAAAAACCAATTAAGTTTTGCTCCATGCTTGAGTTTTTATGCAATTAATTGTAGTTCTTTGGTAGGTTAGGAGACCTTAAGACAAATTAATTATACCACGAGTAGAGGTTTTTAAAATAATGGTGTGATAAATTAATGCGCTGTCTGTGGAATGAATTGGGAGTGAACGTATATGTAATATATAATATAATAATCTCAGGAAAATAATGCATGACTATTTTATCCTGCGTTTGGTGGGAAGTAATAGGTCGTCCTGGGGTCTCCTTGATATACAAGGTGGAATGACTTATCTCAAAATAATTAATTTCAGGATAACTTGTTCCCAATCAAAAGACCCTTGCTTTGTCAATCTTATTTGTTTATCCACTCTTATTTTTAATATTTTGAATACTTTGAGAAACTTGTATGTCCGTTTTGATTTTTGTATACTACTCTTTCTGTCATAACTTACGTGACACATTTCAGATTTTGAAATTCAAATAAGTTTATCTTTGACCATAAATTTTTTATATACCTTTTAAATATTTTAAATTTATCAATTATTGTGAGTTATGATACTTTTTACATAGTTTACAAATATATAAATTTTATTTTTTAAAAATTGAAGATTCCATTAGAAAATTCTCAGTCAAATTTAAATTGTTTGATTCTCAAAAAATGAAATGTTTAACATAAATTGAGACAGAGGGAGTACTATAAATTTGAACAATCTTTTGTTTAAACAGTTTAAAATGAAGTAATTAGCATATTCTTGTTTCTTGGTGGAATATATTAAGAGAAAAGTTATAATTTAAATAGAGAGACAAAACTTGTCGCGGGTGTATTGGATTAATGATTGATATATCGGAGCAAAGGAATAAGTGGAACATGGGGCGATTGCAACAACGGTACAGTAGAAAAGATAAAAACACATCGCCATTTGCCAACAGATTAGCCATGTGCTCATGACCAGAGATGCGTTAAGGACAGCCTGTGGACCACCCTCGTTTTTCTGGAAGGTCAGTATCTTATATATGTATGGTCACCACCTTTCAATCAAGGTAATAGTAAGACCTACGTATACTCAGAGAAGATGGAGCCACGACAATAATGATGGAGCTAGGACAATAATAATAGTGGGGGTTTAAACACACAATTCTAGTGTGGAAAAGTGTTTTCATAGCCCCTAATTACTTACCATTGAGCCGTCAATAAGTTTTGTTAGAGAATTCACAGGTTAATAAACATATATATTATACATGATTCAACTAACTAACGAACAACTAATTAACGAACAACTAATTATTACATATATTTATTGGCAGAGCCAGAAAATTCACGAAGGGTGTCCAAGTAGTAATGTGAACCCGCTCTTCTAAAAAGTGAAAAAAATTTTGTTACTATAGTGACATTCGAAAACACAAACACTTTAAGTTCGTGTGTCTTTACTCTTTCAAGGCGCTTGAAATCACTAGATTACATTATTGTTGTGTCAAGGGTGTCGATAATATGTTGTTTAGCCACTTTGTTTATTATTTTACTTGTATCTACGATATAATTTTCCGATGAATGGTGTCCAATTGAACACCCTGACATAAGGGTATATATATACTTCTAATTAAACAACTATGCATTTAGATATTTCAAATCTGACTTCAGAAAAGATTTTGATGCTAAAGTTAGGCTAGAGTAGCATTCCAAGCTTTGAGAAGGGAATCTTAGCAAAGCATTGCATAGAAGAGCTAGCTAGATACAGTCTACAGCCAGGTGAAATTGGGTGCAAAACAACAGCATTTAATTTGTCTCATCCTAGCTTTATCATCTGCCTTTTAACTAAGCGTCGATGATTCTGCATCCCTAAGATCCATTGGAGCCAAAAAGTGGACTTGAGGAATATTTCACAAAAAAAAAAGTTTTTACTTTTGTGGAAGGTTAGATATTACTCAAATACTTTTCTGTAGAATTTGTGTATATTACTTTTAGGTACAGTGAGTGCTGGATTTAGTATGGGTGGAATGACTTGGAAGATCCTTCTACTTTATCTCCCTTTGTTAGTTAGCCTCTTTGACTTATTATTTTGTCAACTGATTTCTCAAACTCATTAAAACTCAACATTTAAAATCCTTTTCTCATCCGATAAGTGTGCATGTAATAGATTACAAGTGAAATTTCATGTCATTTTTAATAATACGTAAAAAGTCACTCCCTCTATCCTAATTTATGTGACACTTTTCATTTTTCAAAAGTCAAACAATTTAAGTTTGACCGGAAATTTGCGCATGGAATCTTCAATTTTTTTGAAATGAAATTTATATATTTCTAAACTACGTAAAAAGTACTATAAGTCACAATAATTGAAAATTTAAAATATTTAAAAAACCTATGAAAAATTTACGATCAAAGATAGACTTGTTTGAATCTTAAAATCCGAAAAGTGCCACATAAAATGGGACGGATGAAGTAAATGGTAAAAAAAAATCAACTAGGCCACTTTTGACAAAGCCATGTTATTCGTATTTGCTCAAATTGAGTGTCAAGTTCATGAAAATATAGGCTAAAAAATTTCATTTGACTTAAAATTTGAACTAAAAGTTCACAAACACAAACCCAACAAATCTTAATTACAAATTTCAATTAATTTCAAAAATACATAATATCAATTTTTCATTGTTCAATCTTCTTCAAGCTTATCAATAAAGTTTTTTAATCTTTCAATACCCACAATCACCCTTTACATTAATTCATACCCTCTCCTCCTCTTTAAACTCAACTAAACACAAACAATTTTCTCAATAAGGATCATGAACTAGTCCACGATGTTGTTATGAACCATGAGAACTCTAACTCGAACTGTAGAGGCCACTGGTTGCATTACCACCCTTAGATGTTTGCATAACTGCATGAACTGATCCACGATGCTGGAAGGAACCACCTCTCTTTAAGGATCCTTTGCCACCAGATGAGGCACTTGAAAACTGACCGGATGTACGAGGCCTCTTATCCCTCGTATCTCCAAACTCCTCACACTTCAGCAACTACACCTATTTGGCGGCTCCCACTACAGATTTAAAGGAATCCCCCTCAAGGGATGATCTGAACACTATAGAATGAACGGGGAAGGACAATACCCACACAAACCTATGAATCCTTTTGGCCTCATCCAAAATGATGGTTAGGTCATGTCTATAAAATTGATAAAAATGAGTCTCATACTCTGCAACTGCGACACTATCCTATCTCAATATCTCGAATCTCCTTCAGACTCCAAGGGATACAACGATCATATAAAACATAAGCAAATACCTCCCAAGTCGCTGACAGAGATCCAGTCGGTATAGAACCCAAATAGACTCTCCACCACTCTCTAGCTGTACCATGCAACAGAACTCTAGCAAATAAAACCCCATGAGACTCAGCCAAGGCAACCGTCTCTAGTAACTCTCAACATGTAGAAAAGAACTCATGCGTATCCTCACTCTTTCTACCCTAAAACTGAAGTGGATCCATCCTTTTGAACTTCTCATAATGACATAGTTAATCATTAGATAACACTAGAAAAGGTGAACCCCTAGCTCAAATCCCAGTATAGGAATGCCATCAACCTTAGGTCCTAATAGTGGATGTTCCGCCGGAGCATGAGCAACTAGGACTGGATGTTGATCTATGGTATGAGGTCCCACTTTGGTTTGTGAACCATGTGTTATGCCTGTCACACCCATACTCTACGAAAAACACTCAAGCACACCCAACAGTCTTAACAAGGTGTCTTGAAGAAAAGGTGAAGCAGCATACTCTGGATGAACCTTATCTACTCTAACACCCATCTCTGGCTAAGGAGGGACACCTCTAACAAAACCTCTAGTTGGTGCCTCTCCTTGAGAATGGCGTCTCCCCTCGCATGAGCTCTACCTCTACCCCTAGTTAGGGTCTCAACAACATGCTCGTGGATTGCCTTCTCTCCTCTACCAGCAACAGTAGCTCACATCCTAGCTATTTGACAAAAGAACGCGTAGCAACACAGTACTAACAAAAGTAACCACACACGATTAGATTGAATAAACAAAAGGAAGTTTCTTAACAGTCTTCATAGCCTCTGAAAGATAAGAAATAGACGTCTCTGCGCTGATCCTCGAGACTCTACTAGACTTGATTTGTACACATGCGACCTATGAACCAAAGGCTCTGATACCATCTGTCACGACCAAAATTGGATGTGATGGAACCTACCTTATCCTACCAAGATAGGTCAGCCTAAACAACCATCAACACAGTTTAATATGAAAGTAAGAAAGAAAATAAGGACTAAGCATGACATAAGAATTGTGGATATCATATCATTACAAAACCTTTCCCATATCCTAGTGTCACGTGTATAAATCATTAGACAATAATAAAGATTTTTGTAAAAAAAAAGTCTAAATGTCTCTGATACTAGAATAGTAGAAAGGCATAAGAAACGAGTAAGTGATGTATATCAGGCTAACTAGAACCTATCTCACGAACTCTAAAAGAAAGCCTCGGATGATGATGTTGGAGGATGATCAACACGATTCGGGTTCGTAAGATACACAAACATATAACACAAGGGAGTGAGTACTAAAAATCAATGGTACTCAACAAGCATCCCTACCTGGCTCTAAATAAAGTAACTACTGAACACAATGCACCATTACACACCATCCAAACCTCCAGATACTAGCGGGAGGAGGTAAAATATGTACTAATACGGTTTTGGAAGGGCTTGGATCTTTCAGAACAATAAGTACATACTACTACTAGTTGTTCAAGCCACCCCTATTCTAGTAGCTTCAAAGCAGTAAGAACAAACACAATACATGTAATACACAATAGGACAAATCATCAGAGTCTCTATAGAACCATCACAACCTTTCAAATTCAATTATCACAGTACATAACAATTCACTCATAAATACCAAGCAATGATGATGAGGTGAAATGCGATGTAATGCAAATATCATTTAGAGTGGTGCATGTCGGTCCTATTGATACACATCCACTGCCCATCGATGATTCAGGATTCGTGGGAGACATATTTGTCTATGCACCTACCCAAATACAGGGCACATCCCTCGAATATCATATCATATCATCCCTAACGTGGGGCACCTCACTTGAATATAGTATTATATCATCCCATGTGTGGGGCTCGTCCCTTGGAATCATATTCTCTTTGTCTTTCTTGGAATCATATTCTCTTTGTCTTTCTTTTTCAATAATATCACATAGTTTCATATCACAATTGTGCCTATACATAGTGGAAATTTAAATGCCTAGTGAGATGATGACAATTTCACATCAACAATCAATCACACCTATCATTGGCAGAACATCAATAAGGAAATCATAATAATCATCCAAATCACTCATGGCACATCAAACATTAATATTCCAATGAATACATTTTGTCCACATAATCATTACTAGTTTACGGACAATAATTGAGAACAAATAAATGTCACAACCCAAAGTAGATCCTAGGCGTAAGATGACGTATAGAATCCTGAGAGGCCCTACACAAGCCACTTAACATCTATTATAGAAGATAATGGAACTAAAGAGTTTAAAAGATATCATTTCATACAAAAGAATTTGACAAAAACGGAAGTCTAAACACAAGTCTGAAAGTCATCTACTACATCATAAGGAAAGTGATTGGAATGTAACTCATACATCACATACAAAGTCTGAAAACAGAAATGATATGAAAGAAATAAACGAATCTTGGCCCTCGGATCATGAGGACTCACAAATCTTTAAAAGCTCAAATAAATCAACTAGCCAAGAGTGTGCGGAATAGGAGTGTCGGACCCTACATTAGTGAAACAATGCAGGCACAAGTATGCATTAGTACATGAAATGTACTAAGTATGATAGTACTGCATACGAGTTATGAAATCATGCTAAAAAGGACTTTACTTGAGATGCAATGACCTAGCTAAATCTTAAAATAACATGTTAGAACACATAAGTCATAATTATGGTCAATGCAAGCTAAACATCTTTAAAATACATTTGAGAGATACTTTTAGAAAGTAACCTTAGTTCATTATTGTGGAAAGTTATTCATTAACCGACATAGACCATGTGAGCTATAACATGAAATTCGGTGTCTATCCCACACCGAAAAGAGATATCCTTATTTGCCATGGTAAGAACCATAAACTTGAGCTAAAGTGGATACACTAGCTAATGTCTATCTGAGACAAACCTATGGAGGCATATAGTTATGAGACATAGGTAATCGCCGCTAGTCCACTTGGTGCTAAAAACAAATCCCACAAAATAGTCATTAATCATATTCATCTTATTATCCATGGAAAGGTACAATTAAGTAGTCAATCCAAGCTAGAGTTCATTTAGAATCGCTCCTAAATCTTGATTCAAATTTTAGTTGAATAAACCATTCAACCGTATGAATCCTTCATGTTAGATTAACATTTCACAACAACAACATCAATGCTTTACTCTCAAAGCAATCTTAAATCATTCATATCAATTCCATAGTAACAATATGCATATCTTCATAAATTCATAATTCATAGTTCATGGGTTTATCATTAGATCATGATTGAAAAACATAATTTATGCATGGAAAATTGAAATTTAAACTAAATTTCATAGATTAACATTAAATAATGCATTAGAAGACTTAATTAATCATAATCAATCATAATTGGAAGAAACCCATATTCATTGAATTGAAACCCTAATTTGATAATTTGAAGATTAAATTGGGAACTTGAAATCTTTAGGGACCCATGGAGGAAAGGACTCCATTAGTGAATACACACATACGTTGATTCTTTAAGTCCAAAAATGGCGAATTTGGAGACTTGTTAGAAACCTAGCTCTTCTTCTTCTTCCTTAGACTTAGAATTTGGAAATATGAGTTTGGTCAAGTTTTGGGAATTTAGGAGAATGAGTTCAAACGGGTAAAAGGGGGCTTAAAACGTTTATAAAGGGCCTAGGGTAGAAGGTAAAATGACGTAGCATTGGGTTAAACCAATTAGGAAAAGACTCAAAAGTCCTTGATAAATAATTATTGACTCGATCCTACGGGTTGGACCTACGGTATGTAGGTCCTTCTATGGACCGTACTGGTCACCCGTAGAAAGGTTACTAGGACCTTAAAATTCACCCCTCTTTGACAGATCCCATGTAAGGTTCGTAGGTCTTCCTACGATCCGTACATGTCATCCATAGGAACCAACTTTGACTCTCAAAATTTCACTAAGTCTGGGACTCACAAATGAGACCTATCTACAAGTCGTAACAAGGTTGACGAGTCATCTTGGTGACCCATAAGAAGGGTAATGGGACTTGATTTCCAAATTTTATTTCCCTCATTTCATACGGTTGTCATCTGAGGCTCGTAGGGCCTTCTACGGTTCATAGATAAGACCCGTAGACACAAACGTTAACCCAAAAAACTGCATTTTTCTTCCTTTCCAACTCTGAGGTGTTACAGTAGAAGATAGGTATCCCTTCACCATTCCCCATTCCCCATTACTCCCAAACACACAAAAAATGCATACAAGGTTCAACACACTTTACAAAAGGTCAAAGAGGTCCACTTGCCTCAAAAGGAAGAAAATAAACTCGACACTTGAACCTTCTCTATTCGTTTAGACTCTGAAGTTAGAAAATCTAATCAAATAATGAATCTCCATAAGAAAACATAAACAACAACATCCGTAATAGTGATTTTGAAAACTAGGTCCGAACCAACTAAAACAGTCAAACCCGAGGATAGAGGGAAATTCTGGAAATTTTATTGAAAATTATAATACCTAAAGACCTTAGAACTCATAAGTGAAATTGTGACTAAAAATGAGCTGAAATCGATTTTACAAGCCCAAGTCGTTAAAACCCAAGTTTAAGAGGAACTTTCCGAATCTTTCAATTCAAAAACAAAGATTTGATGCAAAAATCATGGTATAATAATTGGGTAGTGAATGATTAGGGTTAAAATTACTTACCCAAATGTTAAATCTTGAAAAACCATTTTGAAATCACCCACACCGAGCTTCCAAGGTTTAAATACTCACTCAACTCAACTCAAGATGAAAACAATGATAACAATATACAATATACAAGGTTTTTAAAACAGTAGATAATAACTCAATGTAAATGAAAATACATAAATAAACTATTTACTCTTATTTGGGAGATTTCTCTAACCGACAACCATCACTATGAGCTATGTGATGATACAACATCTCACCCGCGCTGCCAGAACTGTCCTATACTTTGCCGAAGTATGATACATCCTCAACTAATTGGATCCACTGATGATTTTGAGTTGTCTGAATCATTTCCATATTGGGCTCATTACTCCTGTTGATATATATGGTTTATGAGGATTTTGAGTTGTCTGAACTCATCCCCATATTGGTGCTCAATACTACTCCCAATAATATATAACTCATGCTCAATGTTTAAAAACACAACTCCTACTCATTTTGAGATAATTGCTCAAAAGATTTTCTTAAAAGAGACAATACTCAAAAACTTCTCATGAACTCATTTGAAAATCAAGGTTTCCTCTCGTTTTAAATGTAAAAATGTTTACACTTGAGAATAATTAGTTTCCTTATATTCATTTTGAAAACTGAAACTCAACTCTCCTCATTTTCATACTCATTTACTCAATTCTTAAACAAGTTATAAATAACAGCAAAAGACTTCTCAGAACGACTCAAAAAACTTTCTTGAACTCTACTCTTAATTTTAAATGAAGATTTAAGAGTTATGATTAAGATATGCATTATCTCTCAAGGATTAATGAAGATTTTAAGTGTGGATATCAAGTAGAGAACATAGATACGATTCGAGGGAACACACACAGAAGAAAGGCCGAAAGGGTAAAGGACCTGGCGACCCTGGCGTACTAAGTGGCTTGGGGAGCACTGAGTGGCGCGCCACACTAGACCCCAAACTACTGGACAGTAGTTCTGGCGCAGTGGTGGCGCCCCCCCCCCCCACTCCCATACCTTGTTTTTTGACGAATATTTCTTCTCAATTTCAAGACTTAACTCATCTAGAATTGAATTAATTCCTTCAAACTCCTTTGGGAAAATAAACCCAGCACAATTACAATGAAATCCACACAAATCCCACTAAGAACAACACTCCCTCACCTCAAGAACTCAACAAGACTTCATTGTTAAAGAATGAAGCCCAAATCCTCAAGAACTTCATTAAGACTCTTAATATATACAATCTCATGGACTAATTCATAATGGAAACTCATGATTGGAGTGAGGGTGAATAAATCCATTACTATGAAAGCTTACATACCTCGAAAGCACTAAGTTCTTGGCTTAAATCCTCAAAGCTTGTAAGAATCTTGAACGTTCCTCTTTTTCTCCTCTTGAACTTCTCTAAAAAAAATATAAGCTCTTTTGGAATGACTAAAACTGATTACAATCAGTTTCGACCCCTAAAGGGTGAAAAAATATGTAGGCCTAGTGGGGTAAGTAAAAGACCAAAACACCCCTCCTTAAAATGGATGAATTACTTTAACTAGACATGCTGCACTCAAACAGGCATATCTCATGTATTTGAACTCGTAATTTAGCAAACTCAGTGGCATTGGAAAGAGGAATAAGCGACCTTCAATTTGATATCTTATGGGCTACCTAACTCATCATGTGCTGAAAGTTATGGTCATTTGAAGTTGACCCAAAACTCACAATTGAAGGGTAACTTGTACCAATATCAATTTAGCACTTTCTAATTTAGTTATTTCTAAATTTAGCTCTTTCTAAGACAGAGGTGTTACA